>JANHFR010009081.1:11420-23665 GCA_032468015.1 Mimophis mahfalensis | reverse complement strand
TTAATGGAGCTAGCATTAATGGATGGTTATTTATGAATGTGAGATTTTTTGGGAGCTCAAGGCTGCTTTTCATTTCAATAAGTTTTTAAATAATTGTGAGGATTTGTTTTTACTTTCATTGGTCACCCAAACACTCATTTATGTATAAATTATACCTACAGGCATGCTTCTGTGATGATCATACAAGAAGCAAAGTTTTCAAACAAGAAAAGGGAAGAGAGCCTCCATGTCCTAAGTGTGGGCATGAAACACAACAAACCAAGGATCTGAGCATGTCAAGTAAGTTTGCCTTCCAAGATTTGTATTTTTCACACCCAGTAGAATGGAAGTAATGAGCTACTTAAGTTTGGCTGAGATAACAGAGCATGTAGGATTGTACTGTCAACTGATTAAGAATACTTATTCGGAATTTAAAGGTAATTTTCATACCTTTTGCATATAGTGGAAGATTTTGTCACACTCTTACAAACACATAATCTGTTGCAATGCAAATAGCCCTGGATTAATGACCCTTCAGTGACTGTTCAAACTTACAACTGCACTGAATTAGTGGTACTTACAACTAGTTCTGATCAGGGGTGGGTTTCTATCAGTTCGGCCTGGTTTGGGGGAACCGTTTGTTAAGGTTGGGCCAGTTCTAGAGAACCATTTTTGGTCAAAAATAAAAAAAGTTTTGGGGGGGGAGGCCTTCCCACCCTGTCACAGGCTATAGCAACATTTATTTGCTCTGTTGTGCAGCACAGCTGATAGGTGCCGCAGTGTGCCCCAGCTGTTTTTCTGTCCAGGGGCCTCTGCAGGAAATTTGAAAACAAACTTCCTGCAGAAGCCCCTGGGCAGAAAAACAGTTGAGGTGCGCTGCCACGCCTATCAGCTATATTGCAAACAGAGCACATAAAGGTAGCTATAGCCCGGGGGCAGGTGGGAAGCCCCCCCCCCCAATAAATAAATAACCACCACCCCCAAAACCGACTGAACCAGTTGTTAGACTGATTGAAAGCCATTCCTGGTGTTGATACTTATGACCATCACAGCAATCCTGCAATCACATGATCATGATTTTCAACCTTCGCTGCAGGCTTCCAACAAGCAAATATAATGGGGAAGCTGTCAAAAACTTGCAAGTTGTGGTATGCAAGGTCTTTGGTTACTGATGACTGCCAGAATTGACTGCCAGCATATTCACATGGCCTTTGGATTTAAGACAACTTCAATTACTGAGGGAATTTCCAGGCTCAATTAGCATCAATAAACAAGGACAACCTGTACACCAGTTCTTTAATTGATTTCTTCTAAATTTTTGATGCATCCATGATGCACCATAGAAAACATTAGATAAATTTTCATATTTTCCGCGGAATATGCAAACATCTGTACCTTTCCCCATTTCTTTTTCCAGCTCGCTCTCTGAGATTTGGCCGTCAGACAGGAGGCGAAGAAAATGATGGGGCTTCCGGTTATGATGCCTATTGGAAGAATCTGGCATCTGGCAGAGGTGTTGATACTGGAGACAATGATGAAGAATATGATGATTATGAGGCAGAGGATGATGAAGATGACGATAATGAAGAAGGAGGGAGAGATTCGGAATCAGAGGCAACTGATATGTTCAGCAACTTGAATTTAGGAAGGACCTACGCTAGTGGCTATGCGCATTATGAAGAGCCTGCTGAATAAGGCTACTGTCCTTAGCACACTTAGCAAGAACTAAGTCCCCTTGAACCTAGTAGTACTTACCTTTGGGGTAAGATCTGTGCTTAGGTCTAGTTCTAGGCCTTGCTTGGAAAGGAATAAACAGTGAGAAGATCTCTGTATGTGCTTAGTGAAATTTATGTGGGGCATTGGTATAACAAAGGGAGGCTTTGGATAGGAAAGCTTATTAGGCAATAAAGGAATGGAGCAGTTGAATGGGTCCAAGGAAGGATTTGGATGGTCCACTGGAGCATCCTGTGTGGGCTTTCACATGACAGTAGGGGACCTCATATTCTTTCTGCCCATTCAGGACAAAAGTGTAAGGAGACTGAGGGAATATTTGCTTCCATACAGTCATCAAATGTGAAGTTCTTAAGTAAATCTGGTGGTTGGTTTTGACATTATGCTCCATAAACTAAGAAAATCAGTGGCAATGGGCATCTACAGTCTTTCTGTATCAAAAGTTATTTCCTGTCATGTACAAATGATTTTTTTCATAAATATTGATCTAGCTTTGACAATGGGGAAATGCAAGCTGTTGCAGTTGAATATATAAATTGAAATTAAATTTACTTTGGTGGTTGTGGCAGCAAGGCTGATCAATACATTTCCTTGCAATTTACTTCTGTAACACGTATCAGTTCTTGCCATTTTGACATGCTATACATTAATTGGAAATTTGCAGATACCTGCAATGTGATCTAAATAAATTTTTGATTTTCTGTTTATCACCATAAAACTTACACTGCATCTGTCAATCATATTCACATTCTGTATTTTTTATACTTCACTGCAAGAGGGCAGTGAATCCATGGATTTAAGATGGAAGCTCTCAAATCAGTAAAAGATTGAAAAATGAAATAGTGGGGCAAAATCTAAATAGCTATATATATTTAGTATGGGCAAACTGGTCTTTCCTACCTGGTAATGGGGGGATAGATTACAGTTCTTGCTATTTTCAACCTATGTGATGGAAAATGAAATACAATGTTTATAAAGTTCAAAATTGTGAAGAACTGTACTATGTTACAGCCATTGCTATCTGTGTCCATCCAAACTCACATTTCCACTGAGTCTGTCAGAAGAGTCTTTGTAGCTGTGCTATAGACACAGTGGATGCACACATATGCACACACATATATATCATTGGTACTGCTATTTGAAGAAATTCCAGTTATGTGACTAGCCAAAATTAAAGTAGTAATTGACAATCAAAACTAGAATAAAATTAGTGTGACAATTATATTTGTAAGCAGTGGGGAAGAATAATTGGGCAAGGGTTGACCCTGTTTTTTTAATGTTTTATATGTGCAACCATGATTAAAGCACTCACTGTAATTGTTCCTGTTTAATTAATAGTATTTTGCTAGTATAGGGATATTTATTAATTCTAAATATGCTAACTAATAGGGAAAAAGCCTATATTTATCAAAATGGTGGTGCAGCCAAGAAGACATCAGTGATTGTATTAACTGGTGGAATCTAAATCTATATCTATGAAAGACAAACGTTCGTTGTCTGTGTTTGTGGGTATGTCCCCAATAGGCTCTTTCACCCATGCACCAAAATGGCCGAAACCTCACAGGCACCTACTTTGAACTCCAGAGATGAGCACTGGAAATCAGGAACGTGGTTGAACATGGTCTTTGTCCCTGAAAAAGGGTGCTGAAGTGGACGCCCCTGTTGCTTCCCGGTAGACTTCCCATGACTAGCCAAAATATGAGTACACCAAACCAGGTTAACTCGGGACGGGACAGCAAAGGTTTCACTTTGCCACCCCCTTTTATTGATTCAGCATATCAGGGGTGGTACAGAAATGAAGCAGGAGGCAGAGCATGGGAGGTTACATATTTGCATAAGGCACATTGTTCATTGTAACGCAAGCAGGCACATTGTTCATTGTTAGGCAAGCAGGAGATGGATACATGACCTAATTCTAACAAGGTTATTTTCCACGCTAGATGTTCCAGCTGGCTTGCACCAACCTAGCACACACACGGGATTCCCACACATCCACACACCTCTACAGGAGAAAACCTACACTGAGCATGTGCAGACCATTACCAGGCATTGCATGCAAATCGGACAAAGGACGCTGGAAACTAGGAACAATGGCTGGGGGAGGCAATGGCCTTTGCTGCCCAGCCGTCTCCCCTCCATCCTGGCTGAGGTTGCGAGGGTTTGGGCCCAGTGGGGCCGACCGAGAATGGGGAGGCAGCAGAGAAGGGGACGGGACAAGTTAGGCCCCACTATACCCGGGCGAAGCCGGGTCATCAGCTAGTCATTGATAAAAATAACTGCAGATAAAATGAATTAGAAAGGGTAGCTATAGGTAATAATAGGTAATAATGATGTAGACAAATGGAACATCATCAGACATCCTTTCCATACTGCCCATGTTCTAGAACAAGAGATTTCTTTCTAAGCTCAGAGCTGTGGGGACCAAATCCAGAAATGGGAAAATAATGGTCTAATCTTTGGATTGGATTTCTAGAAGCAGAGTAACCGGCTCAAAAGAGATTTATGATCCATTTTAAATGTCAGGAACCTATTACAAAAATTAAAGGCCAAAACATTGTACCATTGTTATTGCAACTTAGCATTAGTGGATTGAACCTGAGGTATGAAGGAGATTGCTTCCTGCCCATGATTTCTCCATGCTTTAAGATCTGTGTTAGATTAGAAATGACATTTGATATAACTTCCTCAAGTCTGTTTGAGCCCCCTGAACCTGACCAATACCTGCTAACTGGCTTCTTCAATAATGTGGCTATTAAGAAAATTGAAAGATGATTCAATTTGTTAACAGACTATGGAGCCACTAAATTCTTATGAAAACTCATATGAAAACAGTCATAATTAGCCTGAGAGTTTTTACTCACAAGTTATAAGTTTCATAGTTGATCATTTCAGGAACTGATTTCAAAAACAGAATTCTCATGAAAGGCATGCTTCCTGCTAGCCGTCAAACCAAGAATTGGATGAATAACATTTTGAGTTGGAAAGGGATACTTCATCTTGTGTATGGAACAAGGCTTGACCCAGTTACAAAAGCATCAAAACAAGTCTTTGGAAGGAGCCAAAGTTCTGATCCTGGAAATCTGGAGTATATTTCAGATTAGAAAAGACAGTGCTGGTAGAAGTCATAAAGAATGGACCAATCCCGCATCAGTTTTTTGAATATTATACATTTTTTTCTTCTTTAAAATACGTAAGTGCTTAATAAGTACCATTCCCTTTTGTCCAGAATATAGTAGTGCAAAATTTTTTAAAGAAGGACAAACATAAAAGTTTTCTTCAAAATAAACATTGTGAAATAACTGGCTGGGTTTGCATAACAAGCATGCACATAGTTAACAAAACCACAATTTACTGAATTAACTGAATTGCCTATGTTCACATGATTTATTAATGATTGTAAAGCACAACATTTTGATTAATACTAGGCTAATCTTGGTTTCAGGATGAAGTTGATCTATGAAGTAGAACTCTTTTTATTCATTTGGTGTTACTGACCAAATCTGGAGACTAATTTAGACAGACAGGATATCTACACTTGTAAAATTACTGAACTACATCTCTTTTATACCCACTCCAAAATGTACTTATAAAACTGTTTTGTATTAAATTACCCATCTTTCTAACTTGGACAACTCAAGTCCAACATGCAAGCATAAAATGAGGAATGAGAAATCCAGTGAAATATAAATATAATAAATATAACTTAGCATCTAAGCAAATGGGTTAGATCCAACCAAGCCCCAGTTTTTCACACCAGTATATAGATGGAGCCAAAACTCCATTGTAGCTCCTTCACTAGGTTGTCTATATAGTATATGTATTGTGTCTGTAACTGTGTATGTATTTGTGTGTATATACATATACATATATACATACATACATGCATGCATACATACATACATATATATACAATACATATATACATACATTAATATTTTTATCTTCCATGACATACTACCTTTTCAACTTGATTTACAAGAAATTGACAAAATAAGTATGTCTGTAATTTTGATCACAGATCATCAATAAATAGCTCAATGTTACAGTGAATTAAAAGGGTTCCCTGTAAATGGTATTAATTGCCTCCTCAAAAACCAAGAATCAGATGCTACGCCTGCACTCAGAACGTGTTATGGAAGAGCATGTGTTCACCTTGGACTGTTCATGAGCCAGGCAGGCCTACTTCCATCCCTAGTTCTCTGTCAGCTTGATAACCTCCACAGATCCCATTTAACCAAAGCAGGAAGAGTCATCCAGCAGAACATTCTAGCCTATATCTTCACTGAGAATTCTGCTTTGTCTCATTTACCTGCCTTAGATCTGTAGCCCAGGGTACACTATTTCCCCTCATAAATGCTTCTTTTCATCAATATTTATCCTGACAATTTATTTCATTTAACACTCTCTGCAGTCTATTGTGGTTGTTGTATTACAATACAGTAAATGGACAACAATGCACTATAAAATCAATTTAAAACTTAGCTTTTAAATTTTATGTTTTATTGATGCAGTTATTTCTAGCAAATTCTTCTAGTAGTAGTACATGTTTTTCTGCGAATAACTACAGTTTAATGTGTAACATATAAAAGTAGCATATTCAGTACAATTCCAGTTAAAATATTAGTATTATGTAATAAGCATTCTACATAAAATCCAATGACAGATTAAATTAAAAATTAAAACAGAAGTATATCTATTGTTAAGGCCCTCATAAAAATTGGGAAAGAGTAAGATTTTTATTTGGCATCTAAAAGCCAAAGTGCTGAGCCAAGTTTCTGTTTTGAAATTAATGACAAACTTAAAATAAATTATTCTAAAGTAGAAATAACCATTTCTAAGTCAGAATACATGAGTTGAAGACAAAATAAAAGTAGGATTGTACAAAAGCCTGTGGGGTGTAATATCAGAAAGTTTTAACTAAAGCCAAACCATTTCTTTCAGGCAACTTTAAGTTTTTTCTTCCTAACCAATAGCTTCAAAAAATTAGATAAGGTCTGAAATCTGAGAGAGAAGGTAGTACTCAACTTATGCCCAAAGTTACAATAGACCTCCCTGGGATACTTACAACCTGGATTTGAAGTTCCAATAGCCCTCCCTCACCAACACAGTGACTTGATCAGTTTCTTGGTTCCAGGCTGCGTTTATGGCCATTTGTGGCATCCCAGAGTCACAAGTCACATGAACACCTTTTAGGACAGTCAGCAAAACATTTTGGCATTTCATTTTACTGGTTGGCACTGATGCTGTAGCAAAACTGTCCCGTAGCAAACCACTGGTTTGTTTAACAACTGCCACAAAAAAGGTCATCAATAACCATGATCCCATGGTTACCCCCTTTATGACCATTACAGGTTATGATCCTAATGGGCAGGCTCTGTTAACAATTATGAGGACTTCTGTATTTGTAAATAGCTTTTACCTTCCTATCCCTGCAGGAGCACAATTCTTATGGATAGGTAATTTTTAAAAAATATTTTCCCTCTGACACCGCTGAAGGAATTGTTCCAGGTTCACATTGTTCCAGGTTCTTCTATGTCTAGAGTAAACCAATTCTGTGAGGTCTGAGGCACATTTCAGAAAGTAGCTTAAGGACTATATAGTCTATTGGCAATTTACCAGCTCTGCCTAGATCAGCATAATATATTATTTAATCAGGACTGGTCTATTGGTAATTTACGAGTTCTGCTTAAGTCAGCCTAATATATTATTTAGTAAGTAATGTTCTAGGACCCATCCCTTTTTAGTTATTCTTGAAAAAAGACCATATGTTTATAATTTGTTCATAAAGATTTCATCCATTGAAAATTAGAGTCATCCAAAGGGCAAGAGCCTTGGTAAGGGCACATTTCAACTAAAAGAAAAAAAATGGACCCCAACTGCCATTAATTTCATCATACCTGATTCAAGAAAGAGGGAGGACATATTAGAGACACAACATCAACTGAAGGAACACCTTAGAGAATCTTAACTGGAGTCATAATTGGGGCACAGCTGGGAAATTACCCAGGTTATGCTCTGTAGATGAGACAAGATTTGGCTTGAAATAATTTAACAGCTGCTGGAAGCCAATGTCCCCCTCTTGTCCTGTAAAAATACAAGCTGGCTTTTGTGCACTTAGTTTAACATAAGTAACATGTGTCCTTCAGTTACTTCAGGCTAAAGTACCATCCTTAAGTACTTAAAGCATGAAACCTGTGCAATATAAATCTTGTTGATATGCCAAAAATAATTTTTAGTCCTGGCAAACACCACACTGTTAGTTTTAGAGTAATTAATCTCCAATTAGTAATCTTTGCACTATTGAGCAAGGAATCATAATGCTTTCTTAAGGCCATAGGAGGTCCTAAAAAGGATCCCAGCATTGTCAAAATTGAGATAACCCAGTCAGTTACATTCCATCTTTCTTCTCTTAATATTGTGATTTTTGGGGGCGGCCCAATTTTGTGTTTATGGATCACATTAAATGATGGCTTGACTAGCATGGTTTATTGAATATGTCATCAAATCATAAGTCATGGGATACAAACTACAATGGATTTGCCATGGTATACTATCTACAATATAGTTATTGGACTCACTCTATAAATGGCACCACTCCAAAAATATTGCACAATGTCTGTTCAACTGCTGTGTGCTGAAGCAATTTATTTCTAGCTCAACTCTTGGACAGCCAAAAATGTTGCAAATCCAATTTTCCAGCTGAAACACTGGAGCTCTGCAGAGCTTGGAGATTTGGCTCTTTTCATAGTTGTATAATTTTCTACTTCACAGCTTGTGGCCTCTGTTTCTCCCAACTAGAAATTTAGCTATATGACAACATGGTGAAAACTTACCTACAGTAAAGCATTTCACCAACTTTTAAATTGTGAGAACAATAGTGCCATGGCAACTTTCTCCTATTTTTAGCAACCACAGTGATTTTGACAAATTATCAGACAAATGAGAAAGTGTGTAGGAGAATTAATTGTTTGCAAATGTTCTCCTAGGCAGAGAACAATAGTAAGTCAGTTTTGAAAGGTTTTGGAGAGATGTGCGTAAAACAATGGTGGCAATGTGGAAGGTATGTTGGAGTATGAAAATAAAACAGACATATTTATTGGCTTTTGGAACTTGTCCATTGTACACAGTAATAACTGGTTTAACTAGCATTAAGAATTTCTACCTTGTTTCTTCTGTTTTTCAGAGTTTTTAATGCTATCTTTCATGGGTGGCTCCCAAAACAGTTATTACCTGCAAGCTTTATTTCATTTGTGGAGGGGGATTTCTCCTGACTGTTTTTAAAAAAATAATTTAAAATAATTTCCAAACCATGAGATAGGGTTTAGTTAAATGATGGTTAGAATCAAGGTTAAGTTGTTCAAAAGAAAGAGACCTACAAAAGAGGAGGAGGTATGCATTATAGGTAAGAAATCATTACACCTCCACTGAAATGTACAAAATCAAGGATAAAAGTCTTTTTTAATGTAACTGGGTTAATAAAAAAGGAAAAAAGAATAACATTGCCATAGTTGCATACTACATGCCAACCAACCAACCAGCAGAAATAGGCGAACTTTTTGCTAATCAGTTAGCTAAGGTGTGCAGTAAACATATCACAGCACTAATAGTGGACTTCAACTACTCTGACATCAACTGGGAGACAAACTCTGCAGCAAGTGGGAGATCAAATAACTTCCTCACAAGTCTAGCTGACAACTTTGTCATCTGAGCAGTAAAGGAGGGAACTAAACTAGAAGAACCACTTTTCCAGACTAATTCTTACTAGCAGAGATGAAATGATAGAGGGAATTGAACTTGTGGGAATTTTGTGGCACAGTGATCATGTCATATTGGAATTCAACATAAGCAATAAAATAAACTCAAACTAATGTATTAAACTTTAAGAAAGCTAACTTCAACAGACTAAGAGTTTAGGAATGATTCCATGCATGAAAATCCTAAAGGGGAAAACAACTCAAGCTTGGGAAATTCTGGAAAATCAAATTATCAAAGCCCAATCTAACACATACTACAGAGAAAGAAAAACAAGAGACCCCAGATAAAACCAGTGTGGTTGCATAAAGAACTCTCTGACAAATGAAAAAAGAGAGAGAAAAACAAGAAGTATAAAAAATGGAAAGATGGTCAAATAACTAAAGCAGAATACCAGCAAATAACCTAAATCTGCAAGGATGGAGTTAGGAAAGCCAGTGCTTAGAATTAACTAAGATTTGTAACAAATAAAAGAAAGAATTTTTAAGATGTTTCTTTCAATGTGTAAAAACAAGGAAAAAGCCAAGGAAACAATTCATCCACTAGTGGGAGAAAATGGCAAGAAGATACTTGGTAGCAATGAGAAAGCAGAATGGCTTAAATCACTCTTTGCATTTGTCTTCATGCAAAAGGAAAAATAGCCCAACCTATCAAAAGCAGCATTGCAGGAGACAGGACAGAAATGCAAATCAAAATAGGCAAGAAAATGATAAGACACTTGTCAACTCTAGATGAGTTCAAATTGCAGGACCAGATGGATCACATTACATTCCAGAGTTCTGAAGAAGCTGGCAGATGTGATGTTGGAACGACTGAACAAAATCTTCCAGAGCTCCCGGAGCATGGGGAATTACCAGAGGACTGGAAAAGAGTTGGTGTAGTTCCAATTTTTGGAAAGGAAAAGAAAACTGGAGTCAGGAAACAGACCAGTCCATCAATACTTAGAAAAGTCCAGAAAAAGATAATCAAGCAGTGGATTTATGAACAAAGTGACTGCTAGAAGCCAGCATGGGTTTGTTAAAACAGATCATACCAAGCAAATCTTACTGCCTTCTTTGACAAAGTGCTTAAATTAGTGGATCAGGGAAGTGAAGTGGACAAACTTTACTTAGACTTCAATAAGGTGTTTGACAAAGTAGACAACAGCCTATTTCTTGATTTAACAGAACCACGTGGGATAGACAGGACCATCCCCAGATAAATTTGCTATTAGCCGACCAATTGCACTCAATGGAACATGCAAGTCTTAGGCACCCTTTAACATTTTGATTATCTAGATGACAGGATAGAAAGAGAAATAATCAAACTGCAGATGACACTAAGCTAGGGGGAATAACTAACACTTGCAAGATAAACTCAAGGTTCAGGAGGATTTTGACAAACTTGAACACTGGGCTCAACCTAAAAAATGCAATTCAGTGGTGAAAAAAGTAAGGTCCTACTTACACCAAAAAATAAATAAATCAAATGGATCAGTATAGAATAAGTTGTATACCTGATTCAACAGTAGTAAATGTGAAAGGGATCTAGGAGTCCATGTAGATCACAACTTAAGTATGAGTCAGCAGTGTACTTTAGCTGCTAAAAAGCCAACATATTCCAAGGCTGCATCAATAAAGATAGTATCAAATCACAAAAAGTGATAGTCCCGCTTCATATTGCACTATGAGATCTTACTTGGAATACTGTGTCTAGTTCTAGTCACCATGATACAAAAAAGATATAGACACCCTAGAAAGAGAGCAGAGAAGAGCAACGAAGATGATAAGAGGTCTCAAGGCTAAACCATGTGATAAATCATTGAGGGAATGAGGTATGACTACTGACCAGTCCATTGAAGAGGCCTAGGGTGATACAATAGCAGCCTTCCAGTACCTGAGGGGCTCTCACAAAGAAGAAGGGGTTGACCTATTGTCCAAAGCAGCTGAAAGCAGGAAAAGAAGTAATGGTGGAAGATTATTAAAGAGTGATCCAGAGGTGGTATTCAGCCAGTTCCGACAGGTTCCGGAGAACCAGTAGTGATAATTTTGACTGGTTTGGAGAACTGGCAAATACCACCTCTGATTGGCCAACACTATGTCTCGCTATAAAAAAACAATTAAATAACAAATTGTTTGCCAAATAACCTCAAGTGAAAACTTAAAATTTAAAAGACTTGACTTGGCAAATACCACCTCTGACTGGCCAACAGCATAGCCACACCCACTAAGCCACATCCACAGAACCAGTGGTAAAAAAAATTGAATCCCACCACTGGAAAGATCCAACATAGAACTAAGCAGAAATTTCCTGACAGTGAGAAAAATTAATCAGTGGAACAGATGTCTCTAGAAATCATGGGTGCTCCCATCACTGGAGGCTTTCAAGAAGAGACTGGACAATCATTTGTCTGGAATAGCATAGAGTCTCCTGATAAAGCAGGGGGTTGGACTAGAAGATCTCTTTCAACCCTTATTCTACATTCTATGACAGTGTTTCTCAACCATGGCAGTTTGAAAATGGGTGGACTTCAGCTCCCAGAATTCCCTAGCCAGAATTGCTAGCTGGGGAATTCTGGGAGTTGGAGTCCACCCATCTTCAAACTGCCACGGTTGAGAAACACGGTTCTATGGTACGTCTGATATGAAATCTCACTTTGTAGGTCAAAGCCTTTATTCTGGCACACAGAGGAGAACATGGTATAGAACAGTGGTTCTCAACCTTCCCAATGCCGCGACCCTTTAATACAGTTCCTCATGTTGTGGTGACCCCCAAACCATAAAATTATTTTCACATACACCTGT
>JANHFR010009081.1:0-11320 GCA_032468015.1 Mimophis mahfalensis | reverse complement strand
AGTGCGCACGCGCCTGCGCGCACACATGGGGGGTGGAAGCAGAAAAAATACAGGAAATTTTTAAAAATTATGGAGTGGGGCCAGAAAAGGGAGGAAAAAACGGGGGTTTCCCAGCTAATCTGGGAAACTTGACAGATATGAGGATGTCTTTATAAAATACAATTTTTTTCCAAGTTAATAAGATTTGGATGTATCAATGCTTCCATTGTAGAGAGTCAGACTGGTATTTTCCTATAGTTTTGTGATTTAATTTTTTCCCATAGTAAAACTAAAGCATTCCTCACCTAATGTCTTTGAAAATAGCTATGTGCAGTACTCCTTCCATACCACAAAAAAGCATGCCATCCTAATTGAAGGTCATGTTCCCCCAATAATAGTAATCATCTATGCCTCAAATGTATCCATTCTTTTACCCATGTAAGTACAGATGCCTGATAATATAGCTCCCAATCCAGTAGCCCAAAACTCCCATTGGCTTTAGACTCCTCTAACATTTTCAGTTTTATTCTTGCTTTTTTCCCTTGCCAGATATATTTAAAAAAAAAATTATTTAACTCTTCAAAATATTTTTTCTCTAGTATTATAGGTATTGTTTGAAATAAGAAAAGAAACTTTGGTAACATATTTCATTTTTATGGTAGCTGTTCTCCCTATCATTTCTCCCTATCATTGAGAGTTTAAATTCTTCCATTTCTCCAAGTCCAACTTAATTTGTTGCATTAACTTTGTGTAGTTATCATCTTTAATTGTTGCACATCATGCTGTTAAATAGATTCCTAAATATTTCACTTTCTTTACCATCTGAAGGTCTATTTTTTACTATTATTTTAGTTTTTTCTTTATTTTCAATCTTGCAACTTCTCCATATTCCTCGATTTTCCTTATCAATCTGGGGCCAGTATCTAATGGTTCTTCTAGTAGTATAAAAACTAGGTCATCTGCAAATGCTTGTCGTTTGTATTTTGGGAAGAATAACTTTCTTTAAAGTGAGATTTTAAAGTTATATGAGAACATGCAGTGAATGCATGGTGTATACACATGAAATTGTGAACGGGTATACTTGGTCTATTTTTCTTATAGTGATGAGGTGATTTGCCAATATTTTCCTTGGTAAAATGCATATTTTGATGCTAGTCTATTGCCCTGGGATTTCCTGGTGGCATCCCATTCAAGTACTGAACAATCCAACCCTATTTAGTTTTTTTTTTTTTAAGGACAACTAGGTGTTTAGAAATGGACTAATTCAACATATAGTATATAGTGACTACAATAATTTTTACTGCCTAATTTCTTCATTCATTCATCAGGAAAACATTATACACCCTTATCACAGAGGTTCTTATATCAGAGGTTAAAATGAACAGAATTGGAATGTAAATCTGAATAAATAGATGCCAACATTAATACTGAAATTGGGTTTTGAAATGTGATTTAATATTCAGTATTTTTGAGATTCCCCCCAACATCTAAGTTAGTGGCTGAAATTTGGGAAAGAACAGAGTTATAGGTCTTGTCAGCTGTAGCAAGACTATTTTTTTTTTAAAGGTAAGTGGTAAAAGGAAGAGATTCAGAACTCTGGGGAGTTCACCCCTCATTCTGAGAAAACTATAATATTCTGCCAAATAATCATGTTCATTATTTTTACTGGCAAAGATTTAAGGATTTGAGTAAAAAAAAAATTTTGGGGGGGCACATGCCATAATTTTTACGTGTCAGTTTTCATTCTTTACACGCCTCTCTCTGTAGTCAAGATGATTTATTTAGCCACATTGGGAATTATGAACTTAAAAGAAATAATTAACAAGACAAAGAAGCAGCATAATAAAATAGTACTGAATCTTTCATATGCATACTCCACATTTTCACCCTTCACAAGTTACTGTCAGAATCAAGCCTACTGATTCACACACGCTTGATCTTAGGCCAAAGACCTACTTGATTCTACTTAGGTATTTCTTTGGAATGGCTGATAGGAGTGAATGCTCAGTCATAAACTGGTAGCTTTCCCAGATACCTGTTTTTCCCCGCTGGGCTTCTTGTGATTGAGGAGGAGCTCAACTGCACCAACCACCTCTTTCCTGATGGCATGTAGCAGAGCATCTCCAACATAGACATTAAAGCTCAAGAGCAACTCTATGAACTCCAAGTTTTCATTTTCTATTGCAATGAGAAGGGCTGTTCTTCCAAGAGGATCAATGCAATTAATATTGATCTTGAAATAAAGTTCTGCTTCTTCCAAGACTTGTTTCACACTGGCATAATCTCCTTTTTCTACAGCATTCAGATAGGCTTTCTCAGCAGGGGAGAGTTCAGATTCTGCTCGTACGATGTGAAGAGGGATGCGATCTCTGTAAGGGGCACTGATGCTCTTCTTGTAATAGAACTGGGCCATACTTTAAACAACAATCACCATGTATTTCTGCAACAGAAAAGAAAGAAACCATCAGTTTGTGTACTGCAGGAATGTAGCACTGTGAATACACTACAGCTGTAGCAGCCCAATTCCATAAAAAATAATAGCGTTTAGCAGTAGGAAGATTAAAAAAAATACCCTCCCCACATGAGGACGGTGAATGCTTATGTTCAAACTCTTTTAAATTGCTGTATCTTCCAGTAACATCTCTTGAATGAGGAATGTCACAGTATCTCAACACCTTGGCATGATACCTGACACCAGGAGCGAGAGTATCCCTGATCTCCCACCACCACCTCCCACTGGAAGGGAAGGAACCAGAGTTCACCCGAGAGCATTGGGCTCCCATCCTTTGTTACATCTTGCCTGCACCTTGAAGAGAGCAGACATGCAGCAGCATGACTGCAATGAATACAAAGAGACAGTATTAGCTTTATAGATATCTTTATTATTTTGGATGTAATAAATAGTTTTATACTTTATTACAACATGTGTCACACATCTGTACCTTCACCACAAACCAATGGCAATGACCATTTATTTTTCCCTCTCAACAATTGGTAGCAGAAGGATTTGGTTGCTGTCTGCTTGTGGCACCTTGGTAAAACGTCTTTTAATAAAGGATAGTGCTGGATGAATCAGACAGATGGCAGAAACTAAGTCAGGAAAGGGCCGGGGGAATCTCCCGCCTCACCAGCACATCCAAGGCTGGTTCAGAGTGAAAGAAGATAATGAGCAACTTGCACAGATCAAGGCAAATCAGGCAGAAGCTACACTCGTTAGTCTAGAAGATCTCCAAGTATCAGAAATTACCTCATTCGCAACGGAAGAAGCTATCTTGTTCGCAACAGAAGGAGTACCTCATTTGCAATGGAAAATAGTGCACCCAGAGTGCCTGCAGTCAAAACAAGCAGCCCCAATTTAAAAGGAGCATCCGACGAAGAAACAGATTTCCAAATGAACCAAGCCAGCCCCAATAACGAAGAAGCCTCCAGCGGAGAAACAGATCTCAAAATTAACCAGGCAACCCCTGAACAGCTTCAAGTGGCAGTGATTGAAAGGCTGGGATTAGCCACATTGGGCTGGACAGCTGAGATGGCCATCGAGGCATTGTGAGAAGTATCCGAAGCAATAGCAGCATAGTCAACCCGGGTAAGCCAAGCCACACCAGCTATGGCTATGGTGGAATCTTTTACTCCCAGCATGAACTTTACAATGGAGGAAGATTTAAATCTCCCACCTCCATCCCCACAAAGAAGCATAACCATTCTGCCAAGCAGGCATTCCAAAATGGCTGCCACCATTGACAAAAACCACATGGCCCCAGCGCCATGAAAATTATGTTACACTAAAGAAAGAGCAGGTGCCTCTGCCCGCTAACAGGGCAGTAGATACCAGACTTTCAAGCCATGTTTGCTGCTTTCATAGCAAACCTCAGCTTCTACGTGGCAAGGATTCCCACCAGGTGCCCCCCCCCAACAGACGGCTTCCCTACCTGCATCCATGCATCCAGTGGCAATCCACAATCCCCAGGGCGCATCAGCAGCGGTGGGGACCTCAGTGGTGGCAAGAGGCATCCAGGCTCCTGTGGAGGCAGGAGCAGTGGTGCGGGTCTGGATGTCCTCTTCTCGGCCCTGGGTGGGTGCAACAGTCCCGGGGCCCTCCTCTTTAGCAGCTAGGGGCTTTTGGGCTTCAGCCCCCAAACACCAGGCTGCTAGATTATCTTTGAGGTCCTCTTCAGGTTCCAGGCCTACTCCTTCCAATGGAGCTGTAAAAAACATGTCTTCACTCTTTGGTGAAGAGCTCCAAATGAATGCACAAGCATAGGAATGGCAATTCAGGAAAGTGACTTAGTTACGGTACCGCGCCTGAGCCCTATTCACAAAACTGAATTAGATATGGTATTGCACCAGACTCCTATTCATGAAAGTGACTTAGAGACATTTGCGTGTCGAGAGCTTCGTTTAACTATTCCTATACCTCCAACACTTGAAAATGCCTTAGAAAATAATGCCGCTGTCCAGAATTTTCAGCAAAATAATTCTATTGCTCTAAAACTTCAAAGGTCTGAACACAAATTTGGACAGTGGTCCAAAGAAATCCAGATGCTTTTATTAAGGGAGCTTACACTGGTTATGGTACCCAAGCCACCACAAAAACCATGGTCCCCAGCCATAAACCTTTTGCATGATAGAGCTTATACTACATTAATGCTTTCAACTGATTCAGACTTATTTAACAATATTCCTTCTAGACACACAGTCCAAGATATCTGGATCATGTTACAAAAACATTATAAGAGATCCCCTCCAGCCTCAACTGCCCTATTATCAAAATATATCTATAACACAAAAATGAAACCAGGTGTTTCCATGGCAGAACACCTGTCTAACTTAACATCAATGAGGGCAGAGCTTGAACAGAGGAATCAACCTATTTTAGACAAATCCATGATTGGGATCATTTATGCTTCTATTGATGAAAATTGGACCGATTATATAAACTGCCTTGGGGAACTTCCCCCACACCTCTACAACTTAGAGGAAATCTCATTTTGAAATAGTTTTAATTTACAATTCTTTAAAAACAAAACTTTACATATTTAAATTTGAAGAATTGCAGTGAGCACGCTCCAATTTTACATCCATACAATGAATATCCTTCCATTTATTAATAAATCAGAAGTAAGTGATCTTACTTCACTTTCTTACCCTCCATCCAAATATACTATAAGTTCCAACACTTATAATAATCGGAGTCTCCTTTATTCCTCAGTAATTTAATCAACCCACCCGCCTCCCCACATTCTGTTATTTTCCACATCATTTTACTCTCTGATGGTAGAGAATTACATTTCTGTTCTTGGGCGTATAATATTCTTACTGCTATTATCATATGAAGGATCAAATACCATATATCCTTATTTACCTCTCCTGGCTTTATTCCTAATAGAAATGTTTCTGGCTTCATCTTGATTTTGCAACCCATGATAACTTAGAGGAAATCTCATCATGATTAATAAATGAGGACAACGGGTGCAGAACCAGCATCCAAAACAAAAAGGACCCTAAGGTGCATTTTCACAAGGAAAATATTTAAAATGCCACACAATATTTAAATGTGGTTCTGAGGATCACTATAACCCGGACTGCCCCTTACTATTCTACCCTAAATCCACACACACATATGCAAAGGGTAAAAATACTAACAGTATTTTTACAGTATACTAAGAATAATAGAAGGGGCAGAGGTAGGGGCAGGGGCGGATCCAAACCTGAATTTGCAAATGGGGTGTACCAGAAATCACACCAATCACACTTCATAGACAGCAAAGATTTTTGGATTCTGGACACAGGTGCCACACAGCATTCTGCGTGCCAGAAGCACCTACTTAATTTAATTTAAATAATTATCGAATTTATATGCTGTCCTACTCCCGCAGGACTCAGGGAGGCTTACAACATTTTTAAAAACACATAATACAAACGTTAAAATACAATTAAACCGAAAATTCAATAATTACACTAACAGACTTAAAATTCAATTTTAAAACCCCATTAAAATTAACAACCCCTCAGGCTAGACCAGCTTGCTCAAAGAGCCACGTACTTAAAGATATTCACCAAGCCAGTACCTCCATCCAAGTGGCAAATGGAGACGATGACATCGTAGAATGGGAGGAAACTGCATATATCTCTGGGATAGGTGAATTAAGAAATGTGCTATATATATAACAAACTTGAAACTATTGCTAAGCACATTGAATTGTGCTTCTAGAGATTGTAAGCTGCCCTGAGACTCCAGAGAAGGGCGGCATAAAATTGGAATAAAATAAAAAATAAAAATAAACACAATCTTTTAAACAGTATGTTAGGTGAACAAAGCTCCTTTTCCTAAGCAAAGTACCCGAGAGGAAAAATGCATTTTTGAGCTAATATATATATTAATATTATTCAGCTCTTTGAGCCCTCATTAAGTAAGAAAAGATACTTTATGACCATCATAGATAATTTCAGCCATTATGGCTACGTTTATACAATGAAAGAAAAATCAGAGGCCTTCAAGAACATAAAGTATTGCTATAATCTCATTGAGACCCAGCACAAGCTCAAGGTCGCCAAAATTCAAACTGATCGTGGGGCTGAATTCATGGCGAACAATTTCCAGGACTGGATTAAAGAAAAGGGGAACGTGCACCATACTGTGGCACCATTTACTCCAGAGCAAAATGGAATTTGTGAAAGACGCCACGGAGTACTGCAAACTATGTTGTGTAGTCACATACAAGATGCAGATTTAAGTTTCAGTTTCTGGGCTGAAGCTGTGGCCTTCACAAATTACCCTGTTAACGGAACCTGGAACAGTGTAATAAACCAGACACCATATTTCATACTCCATGGCAGAAAACCATACCTCTCGCATCTTCACATTTTTGGTTCATTTGCATATGTAAACACACCAAAACAGCAAAGACAGAAAGGGAAAGAGGTGTCCAAAAGACTTAGATTTCTGGGATATGCCCCTGGATTCCTTTTCTAGATAAAGGAAATTTAACTGTCACATCAAGGTCAGCAAGATTCATTGAAAATGATAACTGGTCTAGAATTCATGCCAATGACTTTTGCCTTCACATACCTGATGACATCTCTGCCAGACCTTCAACTTCTTCACAGCAGATGCCAGTTCCAGATGAGTCCACATCAGATCCAAAGGTCTTCACATCTCCTGATTACTCAGATGACCAGGTTCCAGATATCTCTGCAACAACCTTGTCAGCGACAGACGACAGCAGATAACAGCAGCCCAGCAGCAGACGACAGCAGCAGTGACCAGACTGGTAATAATGGACAACAGCAAGTGCGCAGGTCTAAACGCACCAACAAAGGAACTCGTCCCAAATGATATTATGTGAATCACATTGCCCAATTCAACCAGGTCACTGCAATCCCCAACACTTACAGAGATATGCTGCAGCTCCCAGAGGAGCAGAATAAATGGTGGCAAGTTATGAAAAAGGAGATGGACTGTTTGAAAGAACTTTTACTCCTGTCACCACACCCAAAGATAGAAAAGCCATTTGAACGAGATGGGTCTATAAGATCAAGACACTGCCAAATAACATACAATTATACAAAGCACGTCTTGTAGCTCAGGGATACGCTTAACATTTCCCTGAGGGCTACGATGAAACTATTCTCCCACTGTCAGGCCAGAAAGTGTGAAAATAGCACTGGCTGCAGCAGCTGCCCTGAAACAAGAAGTATTTCAATTTGATGTGCAAACTGCATATCTTCATGCAAAACTAAAAGAAAGGATCTATATAAAAGGTCCCCCAGGTGTCAAGCAGCAGGACAATCAGGCAAACTTTGGTTTGATTGTCTGGTCAAAATTTTAATGTCTATAGGTTTTAAAACCATACAAGCTGGGGAATGCGTTATGACTAAAGGGTATGAAGGGGGACAGGAAATAGTCTTAATTTGTGTTGATGACTAATATACATTGGGCCAAATAAGGACACTAGTGACAAATTTTCAGATGTACTCAAAAAACATTTTGCATTAAAAACACTAGGTCAAATTGATCAGTATCTGGGGGTGCAAGTATTTAAAACAGAGAAGGGGTTCTATCTCTCACAGAAGGATGTGCAGAGGTGTAACATGGCAGACTCCAACCCTGTAGACACCACTATACAAACAGCTTTTCAAAGATTAGCATATAAAAAAGATGCTGAATTCAATCAAAAGACATTTTTCCAGTCTGTGATTGGGTCACTCCTATACATAAGTAACTGGAGCAGACCAGGCATATCACTTAGTATGAACTTGCTATCAAGACATTAATGACCTCAGTTTCATTGGTCTTCAATGAAACGCCCTCTTCGCTATCTGAATGGGACCAAAGACATGGTTCTTCTACTCATTGAACCCAAAGAAGGGATCATACCACATATACAGTGCTACACAGATGCAGACTGGGCTGGAGACACAAAAACATGCAGGAGCACATCAGGTTTCATTACCTTTGTAAATGGATGGCCAGTTGGTTGGCATGTGGGTCATCAAAAATTTGTGTCCACATCTACAGCTGAAGCAGAATTTGTATGGGTGTCAGATGCGTGCTGTATACTGACATGGATAGATGGCTTGGTCGCAGAAATCTGGAACCAAGCACCACTACTAATGAAGCAGCTATCATGATCCCAACTACAAATGCTCTTGGGTACAAGAGTTATAACAGATAATGCCACATTGATATCCATTACACGAATGTAAGGGATTTGGTAAGCCAGAAATTTGTTATCATCAAACACTGCAGTACCAAAGTTCAGATTGCAGATATTCCGACTAAGCCTGTACCCGCAGAAACTCATTGGTTACTGTGTGAGAAAAAATGTATGCATATTTGACTTCGCACTACGATGTTGCACATGGATATGCTTGATATTTTCTATTGCCTCATGCCTTGGCTAGCAATAAAAGGGGACTGTCACAATATTGCAACACCATGGCATGATACCTGATACCAGGAGGGGGAGTATCCCTGTTCTCCCCACACCACCTCTCACTGGAAGGGGAGGAACCAGAGTTCACCCGAGAGCATTGGGCTCCCATCCTTTGTTACCTCTTGCCTGCACCTTGAAGAGAGCAGCCATGCAGCAACATGACTGCAATGAAGACAAAGAGACAGTATTAGCTTTATAGATATCTTTATTATTTTGTATGTAATAAATAGTTTTATACTTTATTACAACATGTGCCATGTCTTTACCTCCACCACAAAGCAATGGCAATGATCATCTCTTTTTTCCCTCTCAACAAGGAATATATACACATTTCCAAGGATTTTACTTCTGTTAATTAAAATTTCCTTGAAAAATCTTGGGTAAAAGAGTAGCTGGGTTGCTGTTACATAGGTGAAGCAATCTCATGCCTCCTGGAACAAGACCACCCCCCATCCCAAAAAGTCTGAATGGATCCCACTTTATACTTTTCCATAAAGACACAAATTGTTCCCCAAGGCCTTGGATTAAGGTGGATGAAGCTCATTGTGAGGTGTATTTTTGTCCATTATTTTATACATAGTAACCCAATCTTACTGTTTTGTGTTATGTTTTTATTGTTTATTATACTGTAATCTGCCAGACCCGGTTTGGAGTTATATGGGACTGAAATATAGAGATAAAGAGATAATTTTAAATTATCTGTAAAAAGATTCAAGTTAAACATTCTTTTTTTAAAAAAATATTACAAACTAGGGAAAACTGATATTTACAATTAAAGACCTAAACTGAAATTGTTAAAGAAAATGAACTATATTCAACTATATTCACTTTACTGTAATTTTTTTAATAAAATCTATGATTTAGTACACAGTACATACCCAAGTAAAAGATTACTATAAGGCATGGATCAATTACAAAATGCAGTTTTCTTCTCAATAAAAAAAAAAGTCAATGATCTTGGCTCATTTTTGAATTTAATGAAAAGAGCTAAGAAATGATCTTTCATTCAAAATTCTTCCACTACTTCTTTCTATGGCATATCCATTGACAGAAAGACAAAATTTCTCTACAATGTACTTTGAAATAAATTCTAAAACAGAAATACCTTAACATGTCCATTAATTTTTGCAACCAAAATAATACTAGGATATACTGGGAGATGGTTCTGAGACGAAAAACACGGTGAGGAATTTTTAACAGTCACGAATATGACAATTTTTATCTTGGCAATTTGCAGGGCTTAAACTCCACGACTTCGTGATAGGACTCTGTAAAAAGACACTGCTTGGGACTGATCCCAGCTGCCACCCCACCTGGACCAGTCCAACCAGTTTGGCTGCACTGTAGGCAGTGGAGGGATTCAAAAATATTTACTACCGGTTCTGTGGGCATGGCTATGTGGGCATGTGACTGGGTGGGCGTGGCTATGTGGGCATGTGACTGGGTGGGCATGGGCAATTCAGCAGTCCATTAAACAATACACAGCAGCCCCCTTTTCTATTCTTTTTCATACTGCATTATGTTTTTGCTCTAAGTTTTTTTTTTTTTTTACTAGTGGGGAGAGGTTGGCAATGCCTGGGGAAGGAAAGGCACGCTTTCCACAGGTCTCATGGCTATATTTATAGGGCCAGCTAATGTCCTTGGTGTTGGGAGATTCATTGGTGAGGTGATAATGACTGGATGTGCAATGTTCACTGGTGCAGTAACTGGACTTGGTAAATTGGCAGGTGTGGTGAGTGTTAATGGAGAACTCATTGGACTGGAGATGTTAACCATGCTCAAAACATTGGCTGGGCTTCTCATATTCACCGCAGCAGCCACAATGCGAGGAACTGCTCCTCTGGTACTAAGTGAATTTTGCCCCATTTAACAACCTTTCTTGCCACAGTTGTTAAGTAAGTCACTGCAGCTGTTAATTACACAGTTGTTAAGTGAATATGTCAGAAGGTTGCAAAAGTTGATTACATGATCCTGGGACACTGCAACTGTTATAAACATGAACCAGTTGACAAGCATCTAAATGTTGATCATGTGGCCATAAGGATGCTGCAATGACTGTAAGTTGAAAAGCAGTCATTTCAGTGCCATTGTAATTTCAAATACAGTGGTCCCTCTACTTATGAGCTACTCGACAGACGAATTTTTTGAGTTACGAGGGGGAAAAGTGGCCCCGCCCTTACTAATTTTTTTGACATCCGAGTGATAAACTGGGGAAAAAAAACAAAACTGGGGGCATTACGACGCGTGGGAGGGGTGGAGCAGAGGCTGCCCACTCTGCTCTACACCCCCTCTAGCCATTGTAAGGCCGTCCAAAGCTGAGAAATTGGCAAAAAAATCACGATGTTTTAACAATTTTTTTTTTGCTCATTTCTCAGCTTGGAAGAGCTTACAATGGCTGAGGGGTG
>JANHFR010009072.1:0-10474 GCA_032468015.1 Mimophis mahfalensis | reverse complement strand
GCACGGAACGCTGTTACCTTCCCACCAAATGTGGTCCCTATTTTTCTACTTGCATTTTGACATGCTTTTGAACTGCTAGGTTGGCAGAAGCTGGGACAAGTAACGCGAGCTCACTCCATTATGCAGCACTTGGGATTCGAACCACTGAACTGCTGACCTTTCTGATTGACAAGCTCAGCGTCTTAGCCACTGGGCAACTGCATCCCACATATGCATATGCATATACATATATATGTGTGTGTATTTGAAGTATAATTCTGTTAAACTATGTGATAAAGAATAATTTTAGAATCTTTAGAAGTTATATTTTCTGGAAATGTGACTCTGCTTTTTGGCGCACACTGATTTCAATGAGGCTATATGCCAGGGGAGAAGGAGGAGGAGGAGTGAGGAAGGAGAAAGAAGAAGATAATTCTACTACAAGCATGGATTGAAAGAAGGCTGCCCTGATAAGACATTTTTCTTTAAGTATTGAAGACTGGTTTGTTAGGGGGGAAAAAAAAAGGAATTTACACAGAACATCTGTTTGGCTTTTTTGTCAAAAGAAAAGCAAGAAAACTATACCACAGAAAGTGGCAAATCCTTATATTTTGACTGAACTCCTACTAAGATTTTACTACAAGCCACAAATTCTCCTAAGCCCAGTTTGACTCCTGGTATCTTCCTAGACACATCCATATTATTTTCTTAAGGTTCACTGACTATATTCTAAGTAATAATTAGTAAATATTAAAGAGTGCTAAAGAACAAGGAAGGAAGGAGGAACTTATGCTGCTTCTTAGAGTCAGAAGATCCCAAAGAGACGGCATTGAACAGATCATTTTCAAAGCAAGTGAATATGTAGCACTTTTCTAATTTGGTTTGCATTAAAATTTTATTTCTTTGGTGTGTGTGTGTGTGTGTGTGTGTGTTTGAAATAAGTTTCAAATTACTGTATATCAGCTATAAAGCTCCAAACCAATTATAATTTGGAATTTACATAGCTGATGTCCAAACCAGGGTTGAGAGTCTACCGGTTTAACAACTGGTTCAGTGTGCTTGTGTGAAAAATAGCAGGGAAACTTACCTTTTCCTGCAGCTGCAGCAATGAAAAACAGCTGAGGCATGGCTATGCCCACTGCCACACCGATCAACTGGCCTTCAAACAAGGAATAAAGGTCAGTATAGCACAGGGGTGGGTTGGCAGGCCCAATTCAAAGCCGGAACTTCTGGTTCACCCTAACCAGTGTGTACTGGCTGAATCCCACCCCTGGTCCAAACCATAATTAGTCACACCTGTTTTTAATGAGGTCATTTCACTTGATTTTGCCAAGGCCAAAGCAGGTAAGATTATATTGTCTTGTTCTTGGAACACTTCACCTCCTCTTGTCAAGGAAGAAACCATCCCAAAGTTACGAAATATTGAAGACAAAGTCATTCCATTATACACAAGTATCCCCTATCAAGAAAATACAAAACAGAGTATAATCCTTAAGTGATGAAAATAAATTCTCCATTCTGTATTACAAAGTCAACCATTACATAGGAATATGGAGTCTTTGTTCCATTCATCTAAGAGGGAGAGAGATACACAGCAGATCCAATTCCTCTTTGCCAATTTTCCAGTGAAACCATGATCACTCTGCCTGCCTGCTGAATTTTTAAAAGATCAGCCAAGGTTGGCTTGGTGCTGTCGCTTAGCCTAAGGTTTTAGTAGGAAAAATCAGTTTTGTATATTTCCTCTGGACTGCCATTATGTGAAAAGAGATAGAAACACATATTATAACCTAGTATTGTTATTCATGTTGCTTTCCTAACTAGTTACAGGACATGTAATCAGACTTAATTCCCAGTGAAAAAATCTTTGCCATCTCAACCTGACACTGATAGCTCTTTCAAAGATATTTCAGTGATCTTTATTCTGTCCATCCAACTTATCTATTGTCTTCCCTTTCTTCTACCTCGCTCAACCTTGACACACATGCTTGTCTTTTTCTTTTCCCTCATCACTCATATGTACAACATATTGCAGTTCTTCAAGCGGGCTATTCCTATTTGGTTTAGGAATGACAGCTTAAGAGTCTGTAGAGATTCTCAGTCATCCAGGTCATGGTTGTCCCAAAGGTACATTTTCAGGAGGCAACTTTACTTTTTTGTTTTTCCTTTGAAGACCTTTCACTTCTCATCCAAGAAGCTTCTTCAGCTCTGACAGGATAGTAGGGAATGAAAGGATTTATATTCCTTGCAGACAGCTGGTCATTTGCATCCTTTTAGAGAGTTGTTGAAGTACTTGGAGGTTTATCTGTGTCCTCAGGGTCACAGTTCCTATAGTCTGTAATTTTTCTCAGGAAATCCATTCCCACTCCCACACCATTCAAAGAGTGCTCATCCCAAACTGTAGAGCTAGAAGTCTGTAGAGATTCTCAGTCATCCAGGTTTTCCAACAACTTATCCATCACTATTGTACCATAATTAAGTCCATCCACCAAGCTGCTGGTCATCTCCTTCAACTTTTTCCTTCCCCAAAGAGCTAGATATTCCCATAATATGTCCAGATGTGATGGAATACAAATGGAACAAATTAATATATCCAAATCCATAATTAAAGAACACGTGACTTTTTCTGCCCTTCTTTCTCGGTGCTCAGTTTTTATACCATATACATCTCCATTGGTAAAAACTTTGATTGTTGCCATAGAAATAATGTTATCTTTTATGCAATGACGATAAAATAAAACTCTTGAGAATGTTGATGTTATTCACTAATGCATTACTCAGCTATGTTTCAAGGTTGCAACCGGTTGAATATTTATTTTGTTTTTCTCTTCTTTTTTAAACCTAGGTGTATGGCCTTCATTGCAACAGAAAAAAAATGCTACAAACTAGAATGAAAGTAGGACATTTACCTAGTATGAAGTGCAATCTAAAGCAGTTTGTTTTTTACAACAGGATGAAGTACTGCAGGATTTTGGGACCAAAAATCTCCTGCAACTGTGAATATGTGAGATAAATTATACTATGCTCCTGTAGTGAATTATTATCTTATTAACTTGATTGCTCCAACTGAATCTGATATAAGAGACAGAGTTCAATGTTATTTGTATACTCATGATATTGAACTCCAAAACTTGGGGTGGACCTATTACCTGGGATCTTTTGGTGGCTCAATTTATTGAAAAGGGAGGGACTTAGAAGGAAAATGTGCTTCAAGCAGCCTGAATAGGCAAATGGAATCTAGAATGAGCCCATTTCCCCTAAGGAGCAAATATCACTTTGAGTATTACTGAACAGCTTTTCAGTGGTGTCACTGAAAATATAGATTATTTCTTTCTCTGCAGTGAATGAATGCCATTTCTCCCAGGAAGAAATGGATGTATTCCCAGTGTGGCTGAAGTTAAATCCCCCCTTTTTTCTACTAACTGTTCTGATGATTCCTCAATGTACCTTAAGAGAAGCAGTAGATTTAATTTTCTTGGGGTGAGTTCTCTGCCTTCTCCTCTCTGAATGATGTAGAGTCCCATTGTTTTAAAAAGTGAGCTCTGGTAAGTATTTTGAAATCAACCTGTCCAGCTAAGGAGAAAGCAAAGGAATAAATGGAGACTGCACAGAGACAGCTGTAAATTATCCAATTGTACAATTGGATGGAAGCATAGAAAATTTGGCTGTCTTTTTGCAGTTGCCATGGCCACCCTCGATATTCCTCACGACCAAGGGCCTGTTCTGGTAGGGGTCTAAAATGAGGAGATAAAGGTCATTTACTAGAAATTACTCCTTTCATCCTACTTAATTAAATTCTTTCCCTGTATCCTTATAATTTGTTCCTATATAAGTTGCACAAGACCTTATACCAAATGGAATATATTTGAGATGTGACTCCTTCTTGTGCTTGGAATTTTTCTTATGAGCTTCTCCAGAACATTTTCCCCCCCCATATGCAACATTGTAGAAGGAGAGCATGGCTGGTTGGAGAATTCTGGGAACTGAAGTCCACACATCTTAAAGTTGTTGAAATTGAGAGACATTGGTCTATAGCAGGGGTGTCAAACAACTGTCCCACAGGCCAGATGCATCACATGCTGGCCATGCCCACCACCAGTTTAGCAAAGGGAAAAAAAGTTGTGTTACATCACATGATGACAATATGTCATCGTGAGTTTAACACTCCTGATCTATAATATTTTTTAAAAGCAAGTGGGAGTTTGGTAGCACCTATTCCACTTTTATGAAACCACGTCCATTTTGATGAACTGCAACTGATGCAAGCTTAAGCCTTTTAATAAAATATGTTAGGTGGAAAATGTATGATGAAACTCCTGCCAATCCTTTGCATATGTCAGGATCTTTGATTATTCAAATGGTATGAATTTACGATACACTGTGTATATTCCTAATGTCTAAAAGTGAGAAAAGATAACTGGAATTTTGATTTAGTGACAGAGCCATCACTATCCATAGTGCCTTACAGAAGACTGTAACAAAACAGTCCTCTAAAAGCAAAACGATAACAAAAAGTCATATCTTCTGACAAACTCGCACACTCCAAGTTTCAGTCAGGGAGATATTTGAGGAATAAGAAATGAATTTGAGCAATTGTTCTTTTGTGAATCTTGGGACGGACAAATCTATCAGTTTTGCCTTCTTTGACATTTTTATTTGTTTGATTTATATTTCACCTTTTAATTAGGAACTCCAGGCAGCATGATAGTTCTTCCTCCTCCTCCCATTTTTTCCTCATAACAACAACAATCCTGTGAGGTCAGTTGGACTAAAAGAAAGTGGATCTGAAGCTAATGCTCAGTATTTATAGACCAATATATTAAGCCAGAACTCTGAAACTCTTAATTTCTCTCTGTCCAGTTTTCTGAAGGAAATTTTGAACTCCATTAAGTCCTTTGTCAAAAGAAAGTGAAGATAAATAAGCTGTAGATAAATAAGAATTTATTCTCATATATTACTCTGTGGGGTCCTCGGGGTGCTCTGAGCTTTGTTGTTTTCTTGCAGACATTTCATTACCAAGCTAGGTAACATCATCACCAGGAGTGGAGTTTGATTTCTTTTTATATGCTAGTGGTTTGCCTTGTCAGTACTGGTGGCAGTGGTCTTGCTGGTTCCTTGATTGGATGGTTATTTACTGTTAGCTTGTTTGACAGATTTGGTAGTTCCTGGATTGGGGTATTGGTTACTTCTTGATTGTTTGTCTAGCATACATTATATATGGAACACAGGTTTACATCTCTAATGAATTCTCTTACCCTCTGTTTCAAACTAAAATGCTCTACTTACTGTAATCTTTCTTCATAAGTGAGTTTATTCCCCTATTCTAGTTCTAGAATGTTCTTTCTAAAGCCTGGTGATCACAGCTATATACACATGCTCCAAATCTAGTCTTACTATATCTAGGAAGGCATTACTAATGTGGCAGTTCTATCTTCAATTATTTCCCTTTCTAGTATAGCAGACTGGAATTTGCCATGTTTTTATAGCAATGGCATGCTGGCCTGACATTTTTATCAAGCTGTTCTCTGTGACTCCAAGATGTCTTTCATGGTCAATCACTTCAGCTCAGATCCAATTAATGTAAAGCTATCATTTGGATTTCTTGTGCCAATGTGTACCACATAATGCTTTTTTATAGTGAAGTACAGTGGTCATTTTTAAGCTCATTTCCCCAATCTGGAGAACTTTTTTTTCTGTAGGGGGAGCATCTTACAATTTCTTTTTTGATTTTCTTACTTGAGCATTATAACAAAACAAAATCAAACTGTTTATAAAGAAAAGGGGTTTAGTTGGGGGTATACTGAGAAAAGGTAAGTGCTAGATCCGAAGATCAGCATGTGGGAATGAGACTCAGAGAAGCCAATGTGGTTCAGGACAACAGCTCTTTAATGTATGGTTGGGACAACCAGCAACAGTTGGGGAAAACTCAGGGGTTTATATACAGTAGAGGCTCCACCTCCAAACCAATGGGAAAGCTGTATTTTCCCGCTGAAATATTCAAATACCTTACAGTAAGGACAATGGGTGTAGCTTTACTGGTTGGGACCTCCTACTATAACAATGGAAAAAAAGCATTCTCTTTTAAAAAAACAAGGGGCATATTGAGAACTTCCAGATATGGAAAGAGAGTAAATAAAGGATAGGAGTTCGACTACTTGTGGAAATGTGTAAAAATTTTAGCTCTTTCTGAAATGTGCTGGAAGCCACACTTACAAAGAGCCTGGCAAAAGCTAAATTTAATTGAATTAAAACACAGTTTAAATGTTCCACATAAATGTTTAGTAATTCTTCTTCTTGTCACATTTAAATTACTGTTCAAGCAGCAGTTATTGGAGAGATTCTGAAAACTGCATTTAAGATTTAGGGAACACCTAAATCATGAAGTTCATAAATCTGACTCATCATGTTGGTCAAAGTTGAGAAGAACCACCTTCAATTTTGCCTTTAACTCACTGGGCTCTTTGTATAATTGTTGGTCAATCATGATTTATTAGTTCAGTTTACTGTTTAATAGGTTCTTTTTGTAGAAAAAATGGAGGATGACAGAATTTTTTTATTATATATTCAGCACATTTTGAAACCATCCATCTTCCTATCAGAGGGACTCTGAACAGTGTACAAATAAAATGTTATAACATAAAACAGTTTATAAAATTTTAAAAGAGGCAAGGATGATTGAAATCAGTGTTAAAAGTTAATTAAAAGGGAGGGAGGGCTTTCAGGATGTTAACGAGCCCCATTGTAGAGTTCTTTTCTATAAGCCCCAAGCAAGGCCTCAGAGCCATGTTTTCACACCTTTCAAAAAGACCAGGAGAATATATATATCTAGTGAATCAAAATAGCAACAATCATAAAGATAAAGGCAAAGGTTTCCCTTTCCAGTCATATCTGACCCTAGGGGCTGGTGTTCATTTCCTTTTCTTAGCAGAGGGCGCCAAAATTATCTGAAGACATTTCTATTGTCATGTGGCCAGCCTGACTATATGCTGTTATCTTCCCACTGAAGTGGTACCTATTTATCTACTCACATTTGTATATTTTTGACCTGCAAAGCGGGCAGGATCTGGAGCAAGTAACAGAAGCTCTCCTCATCATCCAGTGCTCACATTTTGATGCTAGGCTGTCAGCTTTCCAGCTGACAAGTTCAACATCTTTAACCACTGAACCATCACGCCCTTAACAATAATCATATAATATACCTTAACATGTTAGATACAGCAAATTCTGATTACTCAGGTTGTGAAGCCCCAAGAAAAGATATAACCGCTTTAAAGAGTTACTTCATTTTTCCATGATATCCAAAGCACTGCACATTCTTAATGAACATACGATAGAATAATGATGCAACACATACACCATTCTTGTGTAATTGAATGTCATACATTGAAATGTTATATCCCCAAAGAGGGTGATAGATTCTTCCACACATATATTTGGCCTCATTAAGGATCCTTTGAGTTAGGATGATTAAAACTGTTGCCTTTGCACTTCATTAGCTCTGTGATTCACAGTGGGAGGTGTGCTTTAATTGCTTGGATTTAACCTGCTAATTGAGGTTACATGAAGTTCATAGTAACAACAGACTAGCTGATTATGGAAACAGGAGCAGCTCTTTTTTCTTTCTCATATTCTAAAAAGCGCCAGTCTTGAAGGACGATGGAAACGGCACCTGGAGAGATGCATCAATTGCACACTTACTATCTGATCTATAAAAAAATTGTATGTCTTCCAGTCTTAATAGCTAGCCCAGAAGTAATACGATATACAATCATATAATTTTGAAAGACATAATCTAAAGGAATAGTGGAATTATGTAATTTGGCCTTGTATGGGAGCTGTCAATTGTCAAGTTGCTGCCTGACAATCCATCTCTAACAATATTAAACATTTTTTAAAATGTGATAAAGTAGAATAATAGTGTACCCTGTTGTGCTCAGAAATGGAATTAGAACTGGGCATCTGCTTTGGATTTCTAATCATTTAGGAAAATATGCAGAGATTCCCAGCCTTCAGAAAAAAAATAGTATTGGGTATTTATTCTTGCCCTTCCTATACAACCAGCCATCAACTTACGACCATAATTGAGCCCAAAATTTCTGTTACTAAGTGAAACATTTTAAGTGAGTTTTGCCCCATTCTGCCACCTTTCTTGCCACAGTTAAGTGAGTCACTGCAGTATTTAAATTAGTAATAATGTGGTTGTTAAGTTAATCTGGCTTCCCCATTGACATTGCTTGTCAAAAGGTCGCAAAAAGTGATCACATGACCCTAGGATACTGTAACTATCATAAATATGAGTCAATGACCAAGCAGCTGAACTTTGAACATGTGACCATTGGGATGCTGCAATGGTCATAAGTGTGAAAAATCATCCCAAGCCACTTTTCTCGGTGCCATTGTAACTTTGAATGGCCACTAAATGAACTGTAAGTCAAGGACTATCTGTATGTGCAGGGAAAGGAAATTTTGCTGTGTGGGCTGATAGCCAGTGTCTGTTCTTTTTCCTTTTAGTGATTGTTCCTTCCTTGTTAGTCTGAATTCTTTCCCTTTGTTTTCCCATAATTTAATCTAAGACTTTAATCCCATTCCCCAAAGGTTTTCCCCTTTGACACTCATATAGTCCTTATTTTGCCCCCAAGGCCTTGATAGGAGCAAGAACTAACTAGTGGTCAGATCTGGGTGGCCTCTTGCAAGCTACTGTCTTGTAATAGTCAATGTCCCCCATTATTAAAGGAACAAACAGGATTATTGTGATTTGCACATAAATTGTGATAGCAAATAAAGTACATGGAGTGGATTGCTGATAATGTATTCAAAGGAACACAGCAGTCTTTTTTTTTTCTTTTGCGGCTGTGATTATTACCAGATGATCCACTGTGATTTCTGGAAATAAATATTTTATTGTTGTAAGTGCACCTCCTATAAATAAATAGTCAGTAGTTGGAAAAAATTCAGTTTTAATTGGCAAAAATGGAACTTGATTTTTGAATTGGTAAAGGAAAATACAGCCAGAGTGAACTTAAATATTAAGTTTACAAAATAAAACATTAAGTGTCTTATTACAAGAACCATACACAAAACACATCCCTGTTTATTTAAAAATATATCTAGTCATACCAGTTTGTGTACTACTTCTACCGTGAAAAACATGATGGTAAACTGGGTTCTGAAGGCAGGAACAGGCTAGATTTTGCTCAGATACTAAATGACACATTAAATATGAGATTCCTGTGTACTTGGTTTTTTTCTTTAGTCAACCCAAACAATAGAAGGAAAAAAAAGGGCACATAGCTATGGCATGAAGGAAGGGGAATATGTAGTGCAAAGGGGACAACATACCACATGATGTTATTATGAGAATAGCATGATTATGTTAAAGCAACTGGTATTAACTATTTCATGCACCAAATGGCAGCATGAGGCATGTGTCATCATTTTCATTAGCTAATGAAAATTTCTGGATAGGGATAGATGCATTGGGCATATTGACTTCTGTTGGCAAGAATCTCTTGATTGGAATGGTTCATAAATCTAAAACAAACACATAAATAAATAAATAAATAAATAAATAAATAAATAAATAAATAAATAGATGAAGTGAAAAAAGTGGATCTAAGGAAAATTTATCACTACCATGACATCAAGACTCTTTGTCTCTCTGCCTCTCTCTGTGTGTGCAATGTGAATTTTTTTTAAGAGAAGTAAAATAATAAATATTCAACACTTTCCAAAATTTGCAAAGCTTCTGGCTGAATATACAGTAACTCAACTCAAAAAAAAAAAAAAAAAAAAATCCCCTTCTAAAACTGAACAGAACTCAAATCATTTGGGAAGTTGGTGTTGCTGCTCTTTTGACAAGCTTTTTTTTATTAAAAAAAACAAAACAAAACCTGGAATTATCTTTTTAAAATGAGACTTTATATTATATATATGTCTCTCATGCTCATGTCATAGAAACAAAGGATATTAGTTTCATAAAGTATCAACAACAAATGCTGTGCGAAAAGTTCTGCTTCAGTTTCCAAAAGAAAAGAGCTTCCTTTACATATCTATTTCTTAATAAATTCTAATAGATAAGATGATGCTTATCTTCCTGCTTTCCTTTTATTTTAAGAAGTGTATGCAGACTACAAAATCATTTCCTCAAATTGAATTCTCCTATCCTGAACTTCCTAGTTAGGACAAAATGTACAGAACTGCTTTCCGGAGACTGGAGCAGGTGAGATGGCTTTGCAATGTACAATCTGCAGAAAAGGATGAGAATAAATACTTCCCCTCTTCCCCTCCTCCTTCCCACCTGACACTCAATAGGGAGAAATGGAAGGCATACGTGAGGATCAAGCCTTCTTTCCCCCACTTCTGTTGCCATGGGTAGTAAGAGAAAGGGGAAAGAGAAATGTTAGAAAATGCCTCCTTGGTGCCAGTTCCCACCAACGGGATCAAAAATGGACAGCAAAGGAAGCATTCAAAACTCCACTTCCTTCCCCGCGGGGGGGGG
>JANHFR010009069.1:8026-27109 GCA_032468015.1 Mimophis mahfalensis | reverse complement strand
GCTGAGTCAACCTTGAGCCTGGTGGGAATCGAACCTGCACTAATTGCAGGCAGCTGGTAGTACTTTAGGAGGCATTACCCCCTGCACCACCATGGTTCTTGGTTCACCAGAAGCATCATTGAAGAACCATCCACCTTGGATTATCAAATATCCAGCATCAGAGAAGAGCAACAAAGGTGATAAGGGTCTGGAGGCTAAAACATATAATGAATGGTTAAGAAAACTACATATGTTTAGCCTATCAAAGAGAAGGCTTGGGTGACTTCCAGTACTTGAAGGGCTGTCACAGGGAAGAGGGGGTTGATTTATTCTCCAAAGCACCTAAGGACAGGACAGGACAGGACAGGACAAGAAGCAATGGATGGAACTCATCAGAGAGAGAGAAAGAGTGGGGGGTGGGGGGTGGAGGGAGAGAGAGAGAGAGACACCCAACTTGGAACTAAGGAGAAATTTCTTAATGGAATAGTTTGCCTCCCAGAGCAGGTGCTTCATCACTGGAGGTTTTTAAGAATAGATAGGCCAACTATTTGTCCAAGATGGCATGAAGATTTCTGCCTTTGGCAGAGCATTGGACAAGAAGATAAAGGGGGCTTTATCCTGTCAGGCCAGAAGAAAGAGGCATAACTCAGCAGAATATAACCAATGAAAGATAGTGAGGGCTCAGCCTTAGCAACTATCCAGCAGCTGACCCAATAAGAAAATTATATCTATGTAACTGGGTGGGAAGGCAGGAATAGTGTTTTCAGATGTGATGGGATTACATAGAGAGCGAGTGGGACTAGAATTTGGCCCTCATCCTGTTTCTGAAATCCTGGGAGGGATCCTCTATTTCTGGTGTGCCACAACACTGTATTTCAGAATCAAGAATTGTAGTTCTAACCATCTGCAGGTCACAAGAGAGGGAGAAATACAGTGTATATGACTACCGTATATCTCTTTTCTCAGAGCAGCAATGAAACAGATATCTAGGGTGAATGGGAATAAAGAAAAAGAAATAGGATATATTCCTCTTTTTCAGCTTTTATTATATTGGGGTAACTGCCATGACTGGAAAACAGCAAGTGTGTTCCATCTTGAGAAATTTCACTCAGGAAATAGTAGTCTCCGGAGTGCAGAGTTTTTTTTTTATTTTTTAAAAAAAAATATTCTGCATTTTTCTTATAAAATATAAATTATATGTGGTTGCAAATCAGGTGTAGGTATACTTCTTTATGTAAAAATGGTAGAGATAATTTGTGAAGCTTTGTGGGTGGCCAGAGAGCAGCCTTACCAATGTTCTGTTCTGGGATGCATAATTCACTTTCCCTGCATTCATATTGTATCTGTTCAAATCTGTTGTTAGTGGTGGTTTAAATTCAATTATACAAGATGTGCGCAAAATCTGCTGTGTTGCAGATTATTATTTTCTTTTAATTCCATGGCACATTTTTTAAAGCTTTCCCAATTGTTTTCTAGAAAAAAATAATCCCCAAAAGTATGGAGACTGCACATTATATAGGGGTAAAAGTCATCCTGCTGCATCCACCTCTTCATCCAAAAGTGCCTCATTTATTTATTTAATTAATTAAATTTATATGCCACCCACTCCCGGAGGACTCCCTCTTGTTTCCTGATGTCCTTCATTGAACCCAAGAAAACCATCTGATGGCAGACCCAGATATAGCAAGGTCTTTGATTACAATATGAGGAGGGGTATATTTTCTTTCATGTATATGAATCAATTCCAGGCTGGCTACATAGACTGTTAATAGAGAACCATGTGATCTGCAAGTGTGTTCTCATTTTAAACAATCTTCTTGATCTCAGAAGACCTAATGAGGGCTAGAATATTGTTGGAATATTGCCCTTATTATTTTTGCTGTCCTCGTACTGATCGCTCTTTTCTTTTCCTTTACTCCTCTTTAATTTCCTTTTTGACATGTTATCTTGAAGTGGAGAGACAGTGAAATATATTTATTGTGCCATGGAGCTAGAAGAGTTTGGGTCCAATGCCCACAGCATATGTGCTGACCACTTCACAAAGCTGGCCAGAATGGTGTCCTGTTGCCTCTCCACTCATCATCTGCCAAATGGTCTGGGATTAAACCTTTCTTTGGTTGGCCATTCCCATCTTGCAGGCTTTAGTCCATTACTTTAATGGCAGTTATTCATCAGTAATGAACCATGCAGTTAACTTGCTGCAGAGACAGCATGGCTAATTGAAGTTGTGGCAAGAGGTTCTTTTAATATTATGATTTTCCCCCCAATTGCTTTCAGTACCTCTGCACCTCAGCCAAATCCTATCAGTGTTTTAATTACCTTAGAGAACAATAACTTCATAAAGGCACCGGCTTTTTGTCTGAAGTGGTTTGCCTTCAGATGAGATATATTTCAAGTTTCAAGTCTCTTAAGGCAGCTAAGAGAGAAAAGGAAGGCAGACAATAAATTCTCTCTACCTGCTGATTATCCTCACATAATGATTTTGTTTAAAATTCCCATAACTACATAGATCCATTTTGGCCAATCCCCCTAATCTTTTCTGTATTTATCTAGAATAGTTATCTTTTTGACTGTAGAAAAGTTGTTCCAAGTAATAATCTGCTCTCCATCTTGCTGAATTTATAAAAGTCACCAAAACAAATGCATAAATGGGGAGAATGGATTTGAATACTAAAGGCAAAGGAAAAATAGAGAAAAAGAAGAGAAAGCAAAATAATTTCTTTATCATATGCCCCAGATAAATTCCCAGTCATGGTCTAAGAATCTCTATCAAAATTAGATGAAAAATAACAGAGGAAAATATATCAATTCATGGTCTTTATATTTGCAAGGAATAGTTGAAGGGGATGGATATGCTTAATGTGGATAAGAATAGATTAAAAGCTAAGGGTACTTCCCCCTAAACATCTAAGACATGGGTGTCAAACTCACTGTGTCACATTGCTGTCACATGATGTATTGAAACTTTTTTTCCCTTCTTGGAAAGAGATCAGGGATGTCACAGGGATGTGACACATCTAGCCCGCAGGCTGCCAGTTTGACACCTCTGATCTGAGAGGTTTTTAAAGAAAAGTTAGAGTAGAGTAGAAGCAATAGGTGAAATGGTACATTTATATTTTTATAAAATATAACTTTTTATATTTTTTATATTTTCACCTCCCAGAGCCCCTCTCAGAGGGAGATGGATGTTTAAGAAATACAAAATATAAATAAAAATAAATACATTTTAGCATAAATTTTATTTATATCTGACTATTTCTTTGGGAACTAAAGGTCGGTTACATAGCTGGTTCATTTCACCTTTTTGCCCACCAACAATAACACAATGAGTTAGATTTGGCAGAGAGAGAAAAAGACTCAACATTATGTATTTTCACTGACTATCAGGATGCACCACATGACTGATTTTATCCTCTTTATTGGAACTCTTCAGATATTGGTAGCCAGATGTTATTCCATGGGGTTCAATTTTCTATCAGGAATTAGACTTCACAGTTTAGATTACCAAATATGATACATTAGCTTTAGGAGCTATCCAACTCCTTATGCTGAGAAGTTGCACAAAGGAATATAGAGAGAGCTATTAGAACTGTATATAAAGTGAACTTTTCCTTAAGCTTTCAGAGAAGAGAGATACAGATGTTATGTCATGAACCAAGACTCCGACTCTGAAGAAGCTGCTCTGGCTTAATCAGTGGAATATCGGCCTCAGGAGACACCAAGCCAAGAATCACCTCGGACTAATCAAACACATTGGAGCAGTAAAATGAGGAGGAATGACTTCCAAGCCCTTGAACTCAGTAAGTAGAGAACAAAGAAGAGCAAAGTCGCTCAGTGAGGCTCTTTGCCAAGCAAAGGGATAAGTATTGTAATTAAGAGTAGTTGGCTACAGCCAGGTTTAAGAGGCAGTCCTGATCCAAGTTTCTCTTTTGGAAATAAGGATTTGATCTTCTGCTTTGGTCTGTTGTTCCTATGAAATCTGCTCATGTAAAAATCCTAAACTCTGACATTTGACTGACTGACAAACCTGATTTGGCTCTCTGACTGGATTTAGACTTCTTTTCTTTATATTCCTGTTAAAAGCAAAACTACCCTGAAAGCTTTCTTTCCCAGAGTCTCTGTTTTGATATGCATTTCTTTCTACTCGGCCTTGAATAAACACCTAGCAACTGTGTTAGTTTGAAACATGAAGTAGGACAATATCATATCACAATGAACAAGGTTTGGAAGTTATGAAAAATTTCATACACCGGGTTGTAACATAAGGTCACATCTGTATCTCTACTCTTCGATGCCATTTGGGTATACTGTGAGGGAGACAACAAAGTTCTCATAATACAAATTTGTAATGTTGTAATCCCCAATATAATATTTTTCATTCACAAGGATAAGGGTTCTCAAATCAGAGATAGAGATCATCTTTATCATCACATAATGTCCCTATTCTGCCTAACCTTCACTTTGCAGTGTGATAATATAAGTAGGACTATTTTAATAAATGAATAGGAATTGGTTACTATTTAGGACTAAACTTTGCTTGTACCCTGCATTATGTAACACTATTGATCTCAAAGGAAATTATGCCAGATGTATAATGTAAATTATTGTTCCCAATTTACCATAATCTCAATGTAATATTACTCTAAGCTCATGAAAAAAAACCAAACCAGCTTTCTTTGTTAGCTGAAGTTTAATTAGTAGCTGCCCAAAACAAAACCAGAGTCCCAAGTGCTGTTTGCAATAAACCTTTTGAAGGAGCAGGTATGAGATTTAGAGATTTTATTATTGAAGAAAACATACCTCTCCAGCCGAGGATGATTTCTCAATGATTATCATTTCTAAAGCATGCTCGCATATCAGGATATCTTCCTGTTTAGATTACCATATCACAGTGATCTTAAAGACCTTTGTAGGCATTACAATTGGCCCCTAAAATATAGATTCAGCAGGAGAACAGGCTATCGTGTGTGCTTGTCTATTTGTATCTGGGAGAACGAAAATCTATTACACCAAAGGCTTGTATACCATAACTCAAGAGTTCTAGATGAGAAGACCGTCTTCTACATGCTAAATAGATCCTTTTTAAAAGGGGTGTCAAACTGGCAGCCTGTAGGCCGGATGCATGATATGCAGGCCACACCCACCCCAGTCTGTAAATGGAGAAAATGTCATGAAATGTCACTTGACGGCAACATGACACAAAGAATTTGACACCCATGCTTTATTATATGCCAGCAGGACAGCTTCATAAGAATGTGTTCTAGTGGGTTACCTAAATAGGGGCAGGTTGACTGCTGGAAATAAGAACAGTACTTGTAGTTTAAAAAAGGGCACATTCCATGGTTAGAATCACTAACTACTTGAAAAGGAATAACTAATACAATGCCATTAAACAAATCCACAGGGAGATCTTTCTTGGAGTATTGTGCACAGGTCTGATTGCAACTTTGCATTCATTTTTATCTTCAAAACAAAGCTGAAGGGCAAACTCAGCAATACTACAATAGACAGTAACTTCTACTAAAATACAAGCTCCATGAGAATTCTGAAATAAATCTTTGCTACAATATGCAAGAAGCTGCACTAAAAAATTCCAACTTGAAGAGGAATGACAAGGATCCATTTTGGCTCCCACCTTGTTCAATTTGTACCTCAATTCTATTGTGGCCCAAAGAAGTAATATAGAGTACAACTACTAAAGTTAGGCAATTAGCATATTGCAATCTTAGTGTACACAAATAATGTAGTGTTCCTACTTCATTTGGATTAAAATGAGTCTTAGCCAATTTTTGTTTTGAAAAAGCACTTGAGATCAGCTATATTAAAATCACCCTAATTTTTACAAAGCAATGAGTAGAATGCATTCCTGGTCACTATATGGCCAGAAAACAGACCCATGAATACTAAAATTCATGCGACCTAGTTTTTCATAGCATTTCGAAATGCAAGGCCCATCAAAATGTGTAATTCAAAATGAAAAAAAAAACCAACACCAAAACCCAACATAAGAAATCAGCGTCAGCAATACAGTCCTTTGCTAGAAAACTGCACATATTCCAGAAGTACTAGGTTTATATCTGGCTAAGAAAAAAACAACATACCAATCACTTGGAACTATATCACTCTTTTGTCCCTCTGAAAAGGGCTGTCTGGATTCTTATTTATTATATTTTAAATGGCCCTATTTGTATGTACGTAAGTACTTAATGTTGATACTAAAAAAGAAGGTTGGTCTGAATACAATGCAGTGAAATGTGCAGATCTGTACATTGGCCACACCCCCCTCCATCCAACCACTACATGGCATAAACACAGGAGAACGAAGCCATCAGGACAAGATTCAGCAGACCATCTGTATTTAAAAGACAAAGACAGCAAAGTCCACATTTTGGACAGAGAGGACCACTGATTTGAAAGAGAGGTGAAAGACACCTTCTATGTCAAAACTAAACAGCCTTCTCTCAATAGAGAGGGAAGGATACAATGTCATCTACTTCCAGTCTACAAAACAGTCCTTTCAATAGTTCTAAGAAGGCTCTGCACCCATTTGCACCACTCAGGTGATCCTGAGGACACAGATAAAACTCTAAGCCTCAACAACTCTCTAAGAGAATATTAAATATAATTTAATAATGGTCATTATTGTGTTCTGTTTTTGGTGTGCTTAAAATGGCTGCCTGGGTGCCACACCACACTAATCCCAACCAACAGGCAGCCTGGCCGAGGGAAGTCAGGAACTGCCTGTAAAATGTTGCAAATCCTTCCTCTACACCTCCCAACTGTCAGTCTCAAACCCTATATAAAGAGAAGCCCTTGTTAGAGTTTCCCATGCTTTGATGATTGTAATAGTTGAACACATCCTGTGTTATGTCTAGTGAATAAATGAAGCCTGTTTGAAGAACTTAGAGTGCTGAGTCTCCATCTATCGCAATCCCATCTCCTCTAAACAATTCAACAGAGAATGCAAATGACCCAATGACTGCGAGGAATATAAATCCTTCCATTCCCCACCATCCAGTCAGAGCTGAAGAAACTTCTTGGATGAGAAATGAAATGTCTTCAAGGAAAAACAAGAAAGTCCATTTGCCTTTTGAAAAAGCATCTTTGGGACAACCATGACCTGGATGACTGAGAATCTCCATAGATATCTACTTATGAATCAGACCGCTTGTAGCAAGAGGGGAAAGAGAGAAAGCATGGGATTTTTTCCCCAAGAAATTCAGGAGTATCAACTATCAGTTTGGCCAATAGGGAGTGAGAGATTGGAAGTTAACTATCTTAGAAAACTCCCAGTGAATTTATCCAAAGGTGAATTCAAAGAAGAGAATGAGAAACTAAGGTAAGTGTAAAATGTAAGGGTTCTTCTCTCACATATGTGATAGTCATCTCCAAATCTAGGGGACAGTGCTCATCTCCGTTTCAAAGCTGAAAAGCCAGCACTGTCTGAAGATGTTTCTGTGGTCATGTGGCCAGCATGACTAAATGCTGAAGGTGCATGAACACTGTTACCTTCCCACCAAATGTGGTCCCTATTTTTCTACTTATATTTTTACACACTTTCAAACTGCTAGGTTGGCAGAAGCTGGGACAAGTAACGGGAACTCGCTCTGTTATGCAGTGCTTGGGATTTGAACCACCGAACTGCCAACCTTTCTGGTTGACAAGCTCAGTGTCTTAGCCACTGAGCCACCATGTCCCTATTCAATGTAAGTATCCTCCAAATAAACTCAAGGTAAGTATATTAGAAGTCTAATACAGAAAGGCAGAGCCAAGAGGATAATTGTTTGCCTATGTATTGTGTTTTGATATGTACTGTAAAGAAATCTGTTCAAGCTGTTGTGAGAGAAGTTTTGATTGGAGCAAGCTTCCCTGGAAGGCACTTGAAGATTCATCCCCACTGAGATCAATAGCATAGTGTACTTCAATATTACCATTGCACCTGTGTTATAACAAAAACTTTAATAAGTTCATATGCATAGATGGGATATTTGTTTCTGTTTATTGAATGGAAGGAGAAAGAAGAAAATTATCTCATAGAATCCCTTTGGTCCTCTCGGTAGAAGATTTAGCAATGGATTTGATAAAAATATATTTTAGAAGTCCTAAAAGAGATCTTGTTTGGAAGGTTCTCTGGAAGATTATGTTGTATAATTCAGGAAGCCAGATTCAGGGTTCCACAAAAGCTACAGAAATATTCCTTTATACAGTGCATAGTTAACTTTGGAATCATAGGCAACAAGTACAGAAACTATTATCCTTGGTCCAGGTTTATGATTTTCACAAATGAATCCATATGACAATATAAACGTTGCAAAATAATGATTTAGATGGCTAATGGTCTGATGTAGCAGGGGTCTTTTTAAGTTCTTACGGCTTTATTAGATTTGTGTGAGACAACTTGTGAATTCAAACTGGAAATTCCAGGTAGGAAAAGGGCAAGCTCTGATGGTAGCTAAATTTGAACCATTCAAGATTCAGTTTAAAAGCACCCATTCATAAGGAAATGTCAAATGGGGTCATGATGATTTTGTCAGAATGGAATGAAATAGCTAAGATGGTTGACCTCTCAGGAACATATAACTTTGTCAAGTTTAACTTAGACACCTTTTAAAGGTTTTACTATGACATACTTTTGAAACATTCTTCCATGCCTCTTTAAGGCAGAAACTTTGGAAGTGAGGAAAACACAACAGATAATTTACTGCCTAGCAAAAAGCTTACAGAGAAGTTGGCTGATACAACATGGAATCCAAATTCAACTGAAAACCTAAACAAGGAAAAGCTGCCTTAAAATGCAACATTTTAAAGCTGGATTTAAAAACACTTCGTTTTCTGGCACCCACAAGAGAGGGCCTTCTGTTTATGATTGATGTTTTCTGGGACAAGGAAAGCAAGGCTAGATGTTTGACAAACTTGGTCCCTCTTGGAAATATTCCATTGAATTCTGTCAGGAGTCACCCTTGCTAGCAATACTCTTGTATTTCTTAATCAGCAGGTGAAGCAAAAGTTGGTCATAGGAACAGAAGCTAGCACTGAACAAGAGGAATTCATAATTGTTTCCAATCTTTCTTCAAAATATTAAAATGTTTGGGTAACCACCTGACAATATATATTTGGCACCCATTCATTTTAATATGGGGAGATTCAGCTTGAATCAGTGTTACAGAATCTGAACATTTGACCAAGTGTGCATACTAATGGACTGGTCAACCCTGATCTCTTTTTAGAGGGTTGAGAGTTTAGTTAAATATATTGGCAGAACTGGTGCCGAAGGATATCATTCCACTAGCACAAAAGCAAGCAAGCCTTGACCATATGAAAGAAGCTGAGAATTGAGAAAATGAATGTTGCCCAAAGCAACATTAGTTTTCCCTGTCCAAAAGAGCTGTGACAGCAGACAGTTCAATGAAGTATTTAAACTGATTGGCTGGCTACTTATATTAATGTCAAAGAGGCTAAGATATCACTCAACATCCTTTCCACTTTTTCCAATTTGTGAGCTGAAGTTGCAACATTGCTAATTGTCTCTTGGAATCACAGAACCAGCAGAAAAAACATCAAATCTTTGTTTTAGGATGGTTCAAAACCAAGTCAATATGGTGCTTCAAATACTGTCACCATATTGACTCAAAAACCTGTACCAAAGAGGAGAATTCACACACTCCTAGTTCTTATGTTACTACTTTGTTTGCAGGTATAATTCAAGATGCTAGTTATAGTCCTATGTTACTTGGAACAGGACAAAGGAACCCATGCATGATTTTGCCGAGTGTGTAAGAAGAGCTAAAGATTCATCCTTTCAGTTTTCTTCTTCTCCAGAGTTAGACTGATGGCCCCCTGGGAGCTAGGCTTTCTGCTGATGTTCCTGTATTGTGAAATTCTTCACTGCCTGAAGCTCATAGCTTTTGATATAAAAAGAAAACTTTTTGCTGATTTGGTTGAACAGACATTTGATGTTGGAGAGTTTATAGTATTTTTTTCCAACATTATAGCTGAGAGTTGGTTTTTTTAAAAAAATCCTATATTATAATTATTCTTTTAATTTGGTTTGGCCAGGTACATTGGGTGCCTTGTGGCAGAAAAATGGGTTGCAGATATTTTATACAGCTAGATCATGTCTACCAATGAATCATTCCCCCCACCCCCATTACTAAAATGGGGAAAATGCCATATGGTAGCAACTCCAGGGCAGAATGAAATTCTTTGTAGATCTGGCTGTCTTTAGGCATTCTTTACTCCCCTGGGTATTGAACTTGTCTATGCAAGTAGGAATGATATGTATACCATCTTGATCCCCTAGAAGAAAGATTGGGTAGAAATCTAATGCATACATTCATGAATATTTCCCCCATTTTTGGTTATTATATCAATTATGAACAATGTGATAGCTCAGACAGTAAGAAATGCAGTAGCAGTATAAGAGGTTATGTTAATATTTTTGATATCATGGAACATTCACAACACCATTAATGACATCAGAGATCACTTTGCATCGAGGGGCGGTAGCCAGTATTATAAATTGATGTTGCCCTTTCCAAGAAGTCAGTCAATCTTTGAATAACTGAAATCTGTTTATTTACAGTTATTTACAGAGACCATGAGGTGGCCAAGCTTACAGAATGGAAACTGAAAGTAGTTTCAGAGTTCACACAAGCAGCAGGAGATGTTCACAGTGCATGTTGATATTTCAGCGAGTGCCCTCTAGGGCAGATGTAGGACCTTTTATAGTCCTTGAGTTAACTATGATTGACAGATCATGAGATTACCTTGTGACCAAAGTGGTTAGCTTTGCATCTGCCGGTGCCAGACTCTCTGTCTCCTCACAGTGAGTGTGGTATGGCCTTAAAACATTGGCAGCAATCTTAAATGCACTTTTAACAGCATGCAATAATATGTGACTTTAATGTGATAATGTAATAATATTCACAGTTTACACCCTCCTTATTGCCCAAACCATTTGTGGAGAGGAAAAAAAAATCTGACTGGGGCTTTTGTTGCTAAAATAACAGCACACATATTAAAAATAAGCAATGGAAGAAGCTTTACAAGGACTTTTTCTGTGATAGAAAAGAATCCTAACCTAAGAGGATACTATAAGCCTAATATTGATGGAATTTGGCTGCTGTTTGAATTCAAGGCCTTTTGCTTGATATACTCAACTGCTAGATTATTCCTACTGCACAGCAATTCATGTTTTTACACATGTTCATTTAATAATTCCTCTATCCAAAATGTTATTTTCCTTTCTGTTTTTTCCCATTCAATTTCTTTCAGGAATAAGTAGGGTAAAAGAGAGTGCAATGCTTTAAATTCCATCTTGCCCCTCAAAACATTGTGTGTGACCAGCCATACGCTAAATAAATAAATTGCCCCTCAATTGTTGTGGTTAAGCTCTGAAAAATTCTTTTTCCTTTGCATCAAAATTTATCACTATATGAAACAGTAGTAATGACTTGTATAAAGTGAAATGATACTTATCTATTCTCTTCTCAATTAACATGTTGATTCAGTTCAAGTTAATAAATCAACAGGAACGTCTGGCCCTGGGAGTCACATCTATAGTATATCTATCCAGAAGGTTCATAATGAGAGGAATTCTCATTGTCTTGCCTTCCCAGCTTTCTAGACCTTCAAAATTATTGAACAAAAACTCTTGGAACTGATAAATGACTTCCAGAGGATACTAGAGTTGGAGAAGGATATGGTAAATTAGGATTAGACAGCTGGCAGCTCTGCTAAATCCCACTTTGTGTCTCTCAAAATCACCTCTAAAACTCAGTGGTGCAATGAATTTTCCAACTACTTTGATATAAAATTAAAAATTTTAACTTAGCCCTGCTAAGTGTTATTAACATGGTGTTACAATTCTTCCCCCAGCAACATCCACTTAGGAAGGATGCATAGAAGGTCGCCCACACAGTTCCTGATTATTGCTGTCTCCTGTGTAATTATCTCCCTTCCTGCTTTCCTGAGGAGGTCATGTATTTAAACTCTATAAAAAAGATTCTCTATAACCATGCAACTTGTTAGTGTTAGAGTTGGTGTATTGTGGTGTTATTTTTATGAATAAATGCATTGGATGACATCATTGCTGTGCTGCTATTTAACAAGCCCTTAAAATAGCTTTAGATAACTTTAAAATGAAAATATCTTCTCCATGAATGTAATGGTTGGCTATTGTGCTGGAATCATCCAAGCACAAAAAACAATGGAAGCTCACTGAGACAACCATTACACCATAGAGTCTGGGGGGGGGGGGGGAATGGCAAAAAGGATAGCTGTGTGTTTCACCTTGAATTTCTTGGCAAATATATAAAAGCTGCTCTCAAAAAACTGGGAAAAGAAATTTTAAAAAAATCACTTTGGTCATGTGCAGGTTCTTGCAACTCGGAAGTTTGCCCAGAAAGGAACAAGTATTACATGAACTATACTGTTCAACGCCTCTTTTTTCCTTTCTTTGATTTGTTCTTTTACTTTGGAAGGCAGAGATGTGCACAGGAGCACAATAAGGACAGCAAACCCAGACATATATTTTTGGATATAATTAATCAGAAACAAACTCTTCTGTGGTTCATGGACCGCAAAAGATAGTAAATTGTTTCTCTGCAGGGATGCTTAAGTGGTTGATTCCCAAAAATCCTTTGCCATCTGCTGCCAACCTGCCTTCTGTTCTGAGCTGTAGTAAATCATTATGCATCCAGTTCAGCTTTACTAAACTGGATCACTTTGTGGGCCTGAAGATATAAATGTATCATGTTATTTTGAGAGATCTCGTACTAACTGCGCAAGATTTCATTAGTGGTATCATCTGGAGATAAATTGGGGATGGAAACCAGCCAAGTTACAAAGCTGGAGATTGCTTTACACAGCAAATTAAATCAGCAAGGAATTGCACCATATAGACATCTATCAAAAAAGGCTTCGATATGATCAGCAACATTTAAACAGAGATATAACATTAATGTGTTTTCAAGTTGAAGTAATTGTAAATTTTACTTGTGGGTGAAATGGTAGACAAATCTTGTTATCTTTGCCTGAACGATGTCCAAGCTGCAATGAAGCTGATAAAATTACCTGACAGTCACATTTGGGACTAAATATGAGAAATGTAACACTGATTAGAGTAAGACCCTTTTAAAATACATATCTTCACTCCTAAGCACAGATTAGAACAAGGGGAAGCATTCATTTGTTACTCTTCTTGTTAAACAATTTGAGTTAAGAAACCTTGTTATTCTATTTCAAATTATTCCAAAATCTAATAAATCGCATTCTATTCTCCTTTATGGTTTTCTGTATTCCTCATACTTCTTTTCTTCAGCATTTAAATGCTTCCCAGAAATGACTGGATCCAATATCAACAATATAGTCATTCTAACATTTTTCTGAAAACTCCCATGGAAATAATATGCTTACCTTTAAATGACAGAATATCCTAAACTTCAAATGATAGAATATCTGTAGGAGCATGAAAGTTGTTTCTTAACTCATTGTTTCACACTTTAAAACTTACTAAAATGATACTAATACTATTCCTATTGTAAAAATTAATTGATTGGCACTGACCAGCAGAATAAAGTCTCTTTGCTGCCTTTCTGGAACATTAACAAAGGCAAAGAAGCAAAATGGGAGAAAGTCCAATTTTTGCCACAGTAGCAATCTTATGTTCTGAATTGAACTGAATTGAGGTTCAACTGAATAAATTCATAAATACAGCTACATAGTTTTCTTAATAACAACATGTAAGTGATTTGGCATTGCTTGAGTCTGGAATTTATTTAATGATTTTAAATTATTGTTTAATTATTAATTAAATAAAAATGATTATTTATTTATCTGAGAGTTTTTTCTAGTCTGCTTTACAGAATTCTAGGAATTCCGTAATCCAGTTACTATCCAACCAGGTCTGATCCTTCTTGGCATTAATTAATTTATTCATTCATTCCAAGGTGAATGTTAAAATTTCAGTTAGAATTTCCATTCAACATCTTTATTCTAGAATGGAAAAGATGTGGAAATTTTGAAAGTGTTTATCCTTGAATTAATGTGATGATGATAACTTTGAGTACATTTCAGAAGTAATTCAACTCTGAGATAATGTTTGCTAGTGAGACAGCACTACTAGTCACACTCATTAGAGAAAAAGTCTGTACTGCACATAACCACAGTTGCCAGGCTGGCTTTTTCCAATTTTGGAAAAAAGAAACCACTCTGCCAGAAGAGATTTTGATAAATAAAATTCTTGAGTGTGCCGAAGCCAACAGGCAAACAAAAAATTTGTAGGACAAAAGGGACACTGAATATTGTTGGTGTTGGGATCTATGGTAGAAATGGTTAGAGAGAAGAATGCTAAACAATAAGATTCTGGCTGGTTAATTCATTGAAGAGAGTAACTTTCTGCTTATACTTTCTGCTTTACTTTGATTGGAGCTTCAGATCAATAACATAGTGTATATATTACTATCTTTTTGCATTTGTCTTTATTTGTTCTTTCCATTTTGCAGTGGTGGAGGGGTAGTGGTAATGGTGCTGGGGAAGGGTTATGTGTACCTGTGAGGAATTGGAACAGACCAGACCAGTCTCAACTGAGTGATATGTATTTGTTTGGTTGTAAAAAGTTATATTGCATCTTTAAGGACCTGTGAATAAAATCCTACATTCAAGAGTGAGGAAGTGGGGGGAAGGGGTAGAGACAAGAGGAAGAGACTGAGTGTGTGTTCTGTAGAGCTTTGGCACTGCAAAACAGAAAGATTCTTCTGTTTTCTGGGGTGATTTTGATTACACTGCAGTTGATCTAATTAATCATCAGTTTGATAGCAGAGCATTTTGGAACTGATTCTGGAGCAGCAAAAAAGCTCTCTGTGGAATTTCTCATGATCTCCTTATTCTCTCTGTTCCCTTTCCTATTACTGGAACCATTGCAGGAGGCAGAACCAATAGGACCACGAAGGTGTGTAGGCACACATGGACATAGATAAGTAAATAATTTAGAAAAACAACAACAGTTGCCTTCAAAGGAAAAGCAATACAATTGTACTGTGCACATGGCTTACACTTATTTACATTTGATTTCTAATTTCCGATTGACCTCATGGGCAGGAACAGCCAAAGGAGTGGATGTGGCCCAGGGGTTATAAAATGCTCATATTTGCTTTAGATCAATCAAGATGTTATTTAATTGTTTAATTTATTAAATTTATTTGCCATCCGTTTTGTTTCAAAGTGACTCTAGCCAGCTTACAGCATGTGTTGTCTTATATCTGAGTATTTAATGGCATGACTTCTTCTGCCTCTACTTAAAAATGCTTTTCAGCTAAAGGAGAGAGGGGGGTAAATTTAATCCAAAGGATAAATCAGTATGGGAATTGTTTTGTTTCTCATGGCAAAAGAATTTCATAGCAGAAGGACCAGAAGAACAGATGGTTCAAGTGGAGGATGAGATGCACTGTGGCTGATTACTGAGTATCTGTCATAGCAATATGAAAACCATTTTTGCAGTGACTAGGTAGGTGCTGACAACTCAACTTGCCACTTAAAGAGTATGAAAGATCAGTTATTGTGCTCCAAATTACTGATTCTGCTGAAGGATTTCTATTCTTAATATAGATTCTAGTAAAGAAAGATACAAATGATTGCTAAAATGAGTTTCTTTCTTTTAGGAACTGTGAGCCCTTGCAGAGTTTAAACATCTCATTTTAAAATCTCTTAGGAACTGTATTGTACCATTAGAAGAAAGCTTCCTATCATAAGAGCAAATGTAACATTTTATGTCTCCAAGAATTAGTTCTCTGGGAATTCTTTCTTTACCCTCCATAATTTTTACTAGAGATTGATTAATCTTTTAATTTAAGTGTTTCTCTTTAATTTATTGAATTCACATAGGTGGCATTGGTATTCTTGATTAATGGAGATTGATGTGTATTTTTTCTTCTTTGAAATTATTTTCTTTATTGCACAGCTGCTTAACAGATATGCCTGGAGCAGGAAGAATAGATTTACTGGGACGAGATGTTCCCAAACACATTTAATGAAACATGAAAATTTGATATAATCAAAACCTCAAAATGCATGAAAGAAGTGCTCTTGAATTAAGAAATGGTTTTGAAATCCATTGGTAGGGGTGGTTGGGGCCGTGTTGTATCAGTGAAGTGTTGAAAGACGCCTAATATTTCTAATTGGTTTCTAAACAAATGAATGACTGGACATCTTTAGGTCTAATGATAGCAAGAGGGATAAAACTGCCCTCAGTTGTTTGTAAGACTGATAAACTTATGACCTAAATCAGTGGTTCTCAACCTTTTCTTCACCACTGATGCCCTTTACATAACTTACATGGCCACACCGAATTGACTCAAGATTTAAATCATAACAGTACTTCAAGCATTCCCAGACCCACCATGATGACATTGCTCACTGCTTCAAACAGTCTCTGGATCACAGGCTGCGGATCACTGACCTAAATAGAAGAGGATTCATGGAAATGATTGATATATGGAAACTTCATGGATTCAAAGACCTTCCTGCAGAGAGGGACATGACTGGAGTTGGTTTCCTGTGTAAGAAGATCAAAGAAGCAGAGTAATCCACTAACTGAGGCCCAGGGTCCAGACACAATACTTGACTGGATTTATTGCTCGTGCTGAAAAATGTATTGAAACTCAGAGAGCTATTCCTTAAACTGATTTCATGGCCAGCTTGATTCAGCATGGGAGATAAATAGCTTAAAGATGTTTTGTCATTTTTATACTGGTTTTTAAACTGATGAATGAAATGAATATTAGCCAATTAAATAAATTTGTCAATAGTGCCACTTTCTTTCTTAGAATGGGAGGAAGATATATAGTTTTCTGATATTTGTTCTTAGAGTGGCCTAGATCACGGATCACCAACCTTTCAGACCCCAGGAACCACTAAATATAATCTGCCTAATGGCTGGCTGGCTGAGCGTGGCTAGGTGGTCATGTGACTGGGTGTGCATGGCCAACTCAAAGTCTTGTCAAGGGGGTGTCTTACTAGCCTCTATTCACCCATCCCCGCCCAGCCACTCCTCACCTGCCCACCTGGGCTCCTTAGTGCCCCAACAGGAAGCAGTTGTTGGAGCTAAGCAGTCACCATGAGAAAGAGTTGGCAAAACAGCTGGCTTAGTTCAAATTGGATCTGACTGAGAAAGAGGCTTAGCAGAAGCACCTCAATGAAGACTATGAGCATAGGCTTTCCAAGCAGAGAGAAGACCTGTGGGAGTGCAAGGCCAGGTAGTGGCACCTGGAGACTCAGCAAGCTGAGATGGTCAGCCAATTCCAGGCCATGATGCAGTCCTACTGGAACAAAGCTCTCTGGCTCTTTGTCAGTAGCACTTCCCTCCAGTCTTTGCCCAAAGCCCCGCACCAAGAGGCTGAAGGAGACCTAAGACAGAATTTTTGCCCCCCTCTGACTGACGCAAAAAGACCCCGGAGGGGGAGATTCTCTGCAGCAACACAAATGTTCATTGTATGTAACCAGCCCAGGGCCCATGGTTTTGAGGACCCCTGATTTAGTGCAATATAAAAGAATGCAAATAATTTTTCTGTGGACAACCAAAATTTTCTCACAGACCACCAGTTGGTGACTGCTGGTCTAGATGAATTCCATCATATGAAAAGTCAAACTAGACCATACAGAAAACAAACAACAACAACAACAACAACAACAACAACAACAACACTTTCTGTGAAGGCTTATGCAGAAACTCTTTAGGCAAAGGAAAGCTTTCAAACAAGCAGTTGAACTAATACTGAAATATTTTCTGTCACAAAATCATACAAGGCTACCAAATTATATCAATGACTTAATGCTTGAACAAATGTCCAGTCTAGTTTCCAAAGAAATATTTTGAGTCAAAGTTTCACTGCTCAGCATCTAAAATTCAAGACACATTAGTTTCCTCAATGTGCTATGAGGGATAATAGCCCCATAATTATTACTTTTTCTCCCAAGAATAAAATTCATTTCATATTCTGTACATTCTTGAGTGACTTTCTAGCAGTTAATTAGTGGGCCAGATGTAATTAGTACATCTCATTAGTGTTGGTATTGCCTAAAGAAGAAAAATCATTTTGGGCAGGTTTCCCATTTCACCACAGCACTCAATAGCTGAAGTCTATAGTTCCTTAAAGATATAAAATAACCAAGAAACATCTTTTCATTCTGAATAAATGAAGCAAAAGTGCAATCGATATTAGCCCTAAGTGATAGTAATGATGTGCTAACACTTCCTCATGGCTCTAAGCACCACTGGAAAGGGGTAATTCTTCTTTCTAAAGGTGCTCCATGTTAGAAGACATAACTTCTATCATTTAGCACAATGTCACAAGATTGAGTTTGGAGAAGACAAAAATTGTGCTAATTATTCTCAGTTAAATCATTTTGCCCAGATTATAGGCATTTGAATGCCTAACCAAAGGGTTTCAGGTTTCACCTTGGCAGTAAACAAGTGGTTGCCCTTTTCTGAAAACACATGAAATGAGGCACTGATGGAAGAATATCATCTCCTGTTGAATTGCATAGATTTTTGACATTTGTTGTTATGAAAAATTCAGACCAAGCAAATGGAAACGTTTTGGCCCTCTGGAGGTGCCATTGCACTACAGATGGTGCTAACACAAACAAAAGGGTGATACAGATATCCCCACATTTCCAATTTTGGGTTGTACATCTAAATGATACAATAGGTAAGCAGGTGATGGATTTTTAAAAAAAAAACTTTGTATATTTACACATGGGAGTAAGACAGACTATGAAAATAAGACTTGCTATAGTGAAATGGAGGCAAAAAATAGACTCAGAAAATTTACTTTGATGAAAAAGAAATGAAATCTGTGGAAAATTTAGGCTGAGATAGAAGCAATTTCTTAAAGAATATCCATAGTCAAAGAATGACTGGGCAGCTAAAAGAAAATAATTCTTTGGATTGGTTTCTTCCAGAATGGAGAATAGACTGCAGTGAAAAATTAACAAAATAGTATGGATGATGAACTCTTGCGACTCTTTCAAAAGATGTGATACTGAGCTGCAATCTGAAGCAGGAGATTTATACGGAGAAAAACATTTTCTTAATCAGTTTTCAGC
>JANHFR010009067.1:5339-17213 GCA_032468015.1 Mimophis mahfalensis | reverse complement strand
TCTTGGGTGGCCCTGCACGGCATAGCTCATAACTTCACTGCGCTACGCAAGCCCCTTTGCCGCGGCAAGGCAGCGATCCATAAAGGGGACCTGCAGAATAAACTATGTATTAACAGCATACCTCTTACTTACATCCTATCCATATCCAATAGGGTTAGTTATTTGACTGATTTCCAAGAAATGGAATGGCAGAAAGCAATGAAAAATAGAAAGGAGAATGGTTGGAGTTCAAATCAGGGAGATTCTGCCATCAAATACTGATTTTACTTGCTCTTAGATAACAACATCATAACCAATAATATATAATATTATACCTTATGATAGTGAATATATTCATCATCATTCTTCAGCTATTAAGTATCCCAAACTATATTTGAAGAATGGCATAAGAAATAGTAACAACATATATTACTTTATACTAGAGTGACGGTTTCATCATCTCCTTTCAATATTATTTTTATGGCAATGTCTATTTCCTATCCAACCTTTCCTACATTTAGGTTTCAATGGTTTCTGTTTTTTTGCACATTATCACCTTTCCTGCAAGAGGTGTTCATCCTTTTAAATATTTGTGCAGGGACACCAAGCAGATCATTAAAAATTTAAAGTAAAGCAAACCAGCATAGAAATGAATATCTAAATCCCATTACCCAGATAGGGCCCCCTTTCAGCAAAAATTATTAGAATATAAACTGTGAATTTTTATCAAGTAGATTCCAATAAAATGGGTGAGAGAGCTCTTTGTGTATCTTAGTCTCTGGAATGCAAGCTCTGCAGCAATGACTATGCTAGCAATGCCTAATTAAAGTGTAAACCCTGGTATCTGACTTGCCAAGTTGATAATATGTAAGCTGTCCCTTGTTTAAAGGCCTAATAAACTCAACCATTTACAGAAGAAATGCACTTTTTACGTGACTTACTGCAAATAGAATTCGAGTTGCAAGCCATTTAGCATCTGAGACAGTTTGGTAATGGACTTGCTGAGTAGTGTCATTTCTGAAACTACTTGGCACATGTTGAATAACGGGTCACTGTTGGTAAGATAAAGTCTTATAAGATTAAAAACAGAGCCAGAGTACCAGGGAGTTGGATTGCCTTAAAGCAAAATGTATAAATACAAATGTAAATAAATTTAATAGGCTCCATAAGGAAGAGTCTATTCTCAGACAAATTTTATTATTTAACCCAACCAAATGGATATTTTTGAGAGTATATATATCCAGTTGCTTTCTCATCTCTAATTTTTAAGAAATACACATTTTTGCTTGTTATTTCCATAAAAAAAAAAATCAAGTCTCTTTTTACTCGTGGCAGATTTGCAGGCATGCCCTTGCACATTTCTTGACAACAGACAACTTTGTGTTTGTCTGCTGTCAGGGGGTCAACTCTGCAGTTTTGCCCCCAGCTCTAGTTCTCTTAAACTCTTTCCCTTCCAACTGTTATGCAGGACAGTTTTCAAGTTCAGTGCAGATCAGTTTATTTCTGCTTAATGTTGATAGAATTATCTGCCTAGGTTGCCTTCTTCTCTAGTTCCCAATGGCTATTAAAACACTAAGAAGCCATTCAGAGCATCTTAATTCTAGGAATTTAATAGAGGAACCTGCTTCTTCTGGTGTGAACATTTTTCTGGGTTTTGACACATTAAGCTTAGGCTACAATCTCCCATTGCAAACCACAGCATACCCTCGGAGGGTGCCTTGATTCACACAACACAGTAACATTGTGGGTGAAAGCAAGAACTTTTCACATTCATAATTGTTATATTAGGAACTGACTTTAGTAATATTATTAGAATGAGTGTTGATGTCTAAAAGCTTATTTGGTAAAAAAAACTCTGTACTTTTTAGTCTTTTATAAAAATGGCTATGTATTTTAAGGGACTTTCCAACTGATCAACTTTCAGATGTCATGTTCTGGTGTCCCACATAAGAAAAGCCAGCAACACAGGTTGATGTTTGATTGTTTATCTGGAAACACGGACCTGGCATGAAGCGACCATCCAAAAAGATTCAAATTTTGTGCTACCGCGTTTAGTTCACCTGCCCCTTATATCATGCTCCACGTCCCTTGTGTGTATACACTGCCACTCCTACTGACTGCTTGCTTCAGTCTGGCCATGCCCAGCCACTCCCCCAGCCCCCCATCCTGGTCTATTGTGCTCAGTTTCCTGCTTTATGAAACAAATGGTTATGTAAAACTATATTTTGAGAGACTCTGATACATTTCATACCTCAGAAGTAGAGTTTTGTTCAAACTTTCATCGCTTATAACTGTCCTACATATGACATGGTGTATTCTATCATGTATTCTATTACTGTACAATATTCTGTTGCTATAAAGAAATGATTTGACTTTATTTTACTTTTACTAGTGTAACAACTACTGTTATGCTAACGTACCAATGTTTTCTTAGCAAATATATTCATGCATATCATATTCATTTACATTATCTCTATCCCCAGTAAGATTTTTAAAACCATTACTGCATCTTCCACAAAATTACAGAACCAATTTTCTTAAAGTTGTTTGATGCTTTTAATGGTGAATTGCCAAAACTCATATTATTTCATAGTATACAATGCAAACATATAACCTCTAGTATAACATTACAGAAGTTTTCTTTGAATTTCTCTCTCCAATGTCAGATACAGGTTTCCATTTAGAAGATGGAAATCTACTGTTGGTTTTCCCTTGAATTTTAGAAACTAGCTTTGCACAGTAACAGAAGACTTTATGCCAGCAAATCTTAAAATAAGCAGTTTTATAATGTTTGTCTAAGTTTAAAACCTTTCTACCTTGGTACCACCCCAATGATAATAAAATTAGGTTCTAATATTAAGATTATCTCCTCTCTTATTGGTTTTTCTTCTGATATAGTACGCTGTATAGAGTTAAGAAGTGTATTCTATCCATTTATCAACAGGAACAGAAGATTACAAATAATTAAAACTTTGTTGAACAATAACATCAACAGATAAAATGATTATAATTATTGTTTAGAGATACAGAACTCTCTGCTTACTTGTGAAATAATAGTTTACTTTTTTTTAACGGACCACCAGTGTTTCTCTTTTTATTTCTTTTACACATACTATTGCCTTACTCTCTTACTTCTTCGCTCACCCCTTTCTTCCTCTTTTCTTAGTTTTCTGCCATGTCCACTAATACAAAAGTGCCCAATCATCCATCAATAGAAGGCATGCATTCAAACATTTCATACATAAATGGTACTGTAGGGACTGGGCAGGATTTTGATGGAGAATCCAAAGATTCTTATACCATTCACCATCTCCCCAAATGCAGAAAGAAGTTGCCCTCCACTATTTCTCAAGAAAATTGAAATGGCAAAAATGGTACATCTCAAAAGTTATATTGGAGGTCACAGTGAAAAGGATGATAGGATACAATTGTTGTCCTTCAAATAGCTAGGCTCTAGCTCCTGCTGTGTTGTGACACAGTAGGCTAAGACAACTCCATTAGGAGTGTGTATTGCTCCACAGCAGTGGTCTTCAGAAGCAGATGGAGGGCTATTTACTCAAATGCACCATGACTCCTGGCTTATATATGAGCATCTGGGATGTTTCCTAACTGGATATGATGCACAATGCACTTAAATTTATCAACTGTCCCACATGCAATTAAAGGCCTTGATAAATAATACCATGGCAAAGGCCTCACAGTTGAATTGAAAAGCAGCAAAGCATGAGGGTCAAATGTTTCCGTAGGATTTCCATTTAACACAAGCAATTGCTTATAATGGAATGTCCCTACCAACTTGCAGCAGTCATTTTCCAGAGAGCATAACCAAGAGAAACAGTGCACTGAATAGACAATGACTTCTGCAAACATTAAAGTAAAGCCATTCTGCGCAGATAAGTTTTATTATTGCACAGATTTTTCTTTTTAAAAATGCACAGCATAAATTTACACACCGAATTATAAATCCTGATCTGAGAAAAGCATACAGATCTTGTATTGTCTATAAACCAAGTAATCTGCAGATGGTGGGGTTAAATAGCCACTGCTGCTCCAGACAGTAGGCATTATAAACACATTGTAAGCCGCCCTGAGTCTTCGGAGAAGGGCGGGATATAAATGGGATTAAAATAAATAAAAATAAAATAAATAAATTATAACATTCCACTAGCCCACCCTTTGATGTGGGTTTTATCTCCTCTAAACTATGTTCTACCCCAAGGATTTTCCTTTCACTGACTATTATGCAACTACCCAAATGAGAGAAGAGAATAAGTATCCCACAGCTTAGAATGCAAGGGGAACATTTTCACAAATAGGACATGTCAAAATATAAGGCTACCTTATTAAATTTTTGGTTTACCATGTTCAGCTAATGTCAGTAAGAACTTTTAAGAGAAAACGTTTAGAAGAAAAGAAACTCAGCAGGGTGGAATATACTTAATTTTATAAAAATTACAAGTGTCCAAGATAAACTTTTGAAGAAAACACTGCTGGCATTGTCTCTTTAGAACTATGCTATTTTAAAAGGGAGCACACACACATACACACCTTTATAAAGCATGAAATTAAAAAGTAATAATAATTGCAGCTTCAGTTCGAAGCCAGTTACTCACTAAAAGATATTTATGAGACAAGTGACAGTTAAATATCCTCTGTGAATTGTGCTTAAGTGTCTGGCAGTGCAAGTACATCTTGCAATGGCTTGAAATGAACAAGAGGTGAAGTTTAGCAGTTGAGATTGCTCCATTTGTATTAGTGTAATAATGGCAGACATTATTCATATGATAAGAGAGGTCTGTCATGCCATGCAAGTAGCACTTGCACTGAACTGCCCACTGAAGAATGAGATGTTTGACACTGTGAAAAAGCTACTAATTATTTAATACAAAAGGTTACATGCCACAATAATCATGCTTTTGTTTGTGCATCTGTTTTTATTCAGAAACACAAATAAAATTTAACATTAAACAACAATATATATGATTAGATCTCAACCTTTTGAGAAGGCTATAATATATGAGAGTTGGACTACTTTCAGAGGCCTTGCTTACAACTGTGAAGCGGGATACTGAAGCTAAAGAAAATTAATATTTACGCCGGTCTCAACTTTTCTAAGGGCGTAAGCTGTTTGGTAATCAGATGATTACCCTAAAATAACATCTATTGGTCCTTAGTTCAAGGCCAATATGTACTGAGATGTTTCTATACTAAAAGCTATGGTCAGATGGGTATTCTTTTTTTGGGCCTTCAAGTAATTATTGACTCCAGGTGACTGCCTAGACAAGACCTTGCAATTTTCTTGACAAGACTGAGGGAGTAAAATACAGGATTCTTCCATGTCCTTCTGCTGAAAAAAAAGAGAGAAAATCTTTGAAGAAGAAAACATAAGGCTAATGTAAGAAAGAAGACCAAGAGGCACGTACAAAGAAGTAGAGGTGGGTTTGAAAAAAGACTCACTGTGCTTCAAAGAACAGAATCAGCTCTTCCATTAGTCAAGGGAAGGCATTTGCTTTATTTGGCAGATGCTGGGAAACAGGAGTAACAGTTTTCCAGCTCATCATTTTTTTCTGGAGGACAAAATGAATAGTCTATTTCTCACCACTGATTTAGTATGCTACCTTTGGGTGTTGTGGAAGCCTGTTTCAGTATTTATACTTAAATTATGGAAATCCAATCGGCTTCTGCTTATGATATGGATGTTACCTTGTTGATTCCATGTCAGCACTTGAAACACAAGTATTGCAGACAGGGATTTGAGAACACAGTTCTTGATAACCTTCTTTTAACAACAGATATCAGAAAAGCCATTACTGATAGTCCTTGATGAATTGGTATTTACTCTAAGATTACAACATAGCTTTCATTTTTTTTCTTCTTTTTCTACTCATCAAACCCTTATATCGTAATTTCATGTTTTTCAGTTTCATACAGAAAATCCAAAAGGGCCTTCCAACCATCACTAAAATTAATCAGTGTCTTTCTCTAATCAAAGGAATTTTGTCAATTTTTTACATCAACCAATCTCACCGATTAATCTTGACACAAAGATCTTAGCAATGCTAGCAAACAGATTATAGCAATTGTTACCACTGTTTATTAAGAACGATCAAGCTGGTTTATAAAAACTAGGGAAGCAGCAGACAATATTAGGTGAGTTGTAGAGCTATTTAAAAATTATCTGTCCTTAGACATTGAAAAGTCTTTGATGAAATATATAGACAGTGTATATGTTTGCTCTGTTTGACAGATTTGGATTCCCTTTGAAATGTATAAAATAGATGAAGATACTATAGGAATTTCCCACATCTAAAATAAAGATCAATCATTTTTCTGCTATTTCCATTATCTACAGGAATTAGGCAAGGATGTCCACTTTCATTCTTGCTTTTTGATATTTGTCGGAAGTCCTTGGCTTGGGCTATGAGACAACATAGGGAGATTTATGGAATAGTACACAATTCATGTAAACATAAATTGGTTAATTTCATGCTTCCTCTAGAGGACGTTTTGCATCCAGTGCCCGCTGCTGGGTGCCAATCAATCTGAGAGGTCATCTCTGCACCTTGAGATGAACTAGACTGCTTTTAATACCGACTGGAAGTTCCAACCTACCATCTCAAGCTCATATATTAATTATGTAATGACAAAATAACCTAAAAATAACGGTCTGTATTTTGATTATTTCAATGATAGCAGCAGTAAATGCTAAAATAAGAAAGCTTATTTGGTTCCATGGGTTTTGAATTTATATGAAGAATAAATATAGCAAATTAGGGAAATTTAGGGAAACATCTTCTTATGACCAAATAATGTAGACTTTAAAAATCCCTGTTTGTAACAGTCTGGTACTCCAAGTTATTCATTTGTAATTTTCTTATCACTGAGAAATCTCATGAAAGTACAGAATTCTTAATTTTTTAAAAATCAACATAATAGCAGATTATACATTGATTTTTTTTCAAGTATTTTTATGCAGAGTGTAGGAATTCCCAAATTTTTCAAGTCAAGTGAACACACTTGGAATTTTGAGGCAGCGGTCTGGGCCGTTATTAGAAAGCAACCATCAATCTATAAACAGTACATAGAGGATAAAGTGATGAGGATGAAAAATAACAAGCAACAACTTAACACTGGGTCCGAGTTCATAAAACAAAACTTTTGCTTCTTTTGAATCAGTCACAATAATTAACTACAAAGTACAGGTGGGATCTAAGCTACAAATGCCAAACAATTTATTTGTCTCCATAGAGTAGAACAAAATAGTAATTTCACAGAAAGCAAATTGTAATATCTTAAAAACAATTTAAGGAAGAGGTACTAGGCCTGGCAAGCAATAAGAAAAAAAATAAGGAGCATAAAGTAGGTCTATAGGAAATCCTTTGGGGTTCCTTCGTTTCAAGTGCCATGCAAAATTCAATGGTAAAAGTCAAAAAAATAAATAAATTGAAAAACACATAAGGAAAAGATGAGTTGCACTTTATTTTGATAAATTTGAATTTTATCATGTCATACAACTTCACAGTCCTAGTTTGTCAGAGGATAATATGCAGAGTGGAAGGAAGTTTACCAAGATGGTAAATGGAGATTGGGTGCTGAATGGAATTATTTTTAACAAATTATCAAATGACTATGATACATTGTCAAAACTACTTGAGGATAAAATATGCCTAGCAAATATAAATGTTTCTTTGTCACCCATTCAGAAGTGATGGATTTACTATCCTAATAATAATTAGGAGTGTAATGCTTTCATAAGGATCACATTTGTAACTGCTACATCCAACTGGCTTCCTTGATGTCATACGGTGGAGTTGTGCCAAAACTCATACTTACAGTGACTCATTTCACAAGCTGGGGAAGAATAAATAACTTGAACAATTTCCTCAGCCTTGGGGCAATTTCTGGTTGGAACAATTAACAAGATCTCTTTCTCAAATTATAGTTTCCCATGACAGGGAAATGTGGCCCAATGTTATCTTATATTTATTGTGCATAATATTTGTCCTGGCTATGTCAAAAAAGGCAGCTCTATTAGAAACAAACAAACAAACAATAAAATAACATTAAATCTAAAATAGTTTCAAAGTTTGTCCATTATAGCTCTATTCTAAACAAAAACAAAATAACTGAAGCTGGATTGCACAATTGTACAAATAATTTTGTACAATTGGACTGACGGGGTGGGGAGTTTTAATTTATTTTAACTTGTTTGTGGGGCTTGATTGTTTAATATTGTTTTAATTTTTCTATTGTATGTTTTTTAATTGCCCTGTACACCGCCGTGAGTCCTTCGGGAGAAGGGCGGTATATAAATTGAAATAAACTAAACTAAACTAAACTAATTTTAAAATCCAATGGATTCAATAGTGATAGAGAGTAGGCATCTAACAGAGCCTATGGCTTCAACCAAGATGCATCAAACACAAAATCAGAACAGACAGAAACAAGCTGTTTGTTTCTAAAAAGTTTAATGGGATGTGCGAGAAGAGAGACATATTAACATATGAAATGATGGAAAAATGGGACATTGCTAACAGGGCTACACAGTGAAAACCCCTCCCTCTATTGGTCTGAAGACAGCAACACACACACACACACACACACATGAAAGTCTTGGTGTATTCGAGTCTTTTCCTGTGTAAGGTTGAAGGTGTCTTGGCGACATTTTGATGAGGTCAAATGTGTGTGTGTGTGTGTGTGTGTGTGTGTGTATTTATTTATTTGAGAAAACTATCAAAAGATACATTCATGAATCTTAAAGTGTTTTGATCAGTGACAATTGCAGTTATGTAGCCTATGTAAAATCAATAGACTTAAAAACATTTTCTCAGTAAGTAGTTGTCTCTGTATTTACAGCATCAAAAAGTTAAACTAAAAGAACAAGAATAGACTAGCCCATCATTAAACTTGATGAAAGTCAAATGTATCATAACCCCTGCTCCCCAACAATGCTTTGAAGGCATGCAAAATTCCTTATGCATGCCCCAAACATGTTTGGAATGATTCCCAGAATACATGATACCAACTTTTCAAATACAACTATCTCTAGGTAGTTTTGATTTGCCTTCAGTGTTAACCGTAGAAGAAATTTAATAGTAATAATAAAAGAAGTTTCAAACATTAGGACAACACCTCACAATCTGATGGATCTCGTGCTAAACATACTTTTGGCCAGCTGAGGAAATAGTGGCAGTTGAGCCACATCTATAAGAATTTATCATGTAAAGCTATGTGACATTTTAAAGAGCATTAAAGTAGATATAAATACATGGATGGATAAGTGATTCTTGAGACCCCTCTCCCCCACCCTGCAGTGATTAGAACAGACAAGGCAATTTAAATACAGTATATAGTTTCTTTTTTTTTTTAAAGTATGATTTTGGCCAAATGATTTTTCTTTCAAATCTTTCCAATTTCATCTAAATAATTATGTGGGGAAACAGGCATTTTATATATGTGCTTTAGCAACTGAGAGCTCTGTCCCTTAATGTATTTTAGAGCATTTTTCTGTGGGAAATACATGCAAGCACTGGACTGCCTGTGTGTTACTGTGTATGTAATTCAGACCAGGAAAAAAAAACCCGCTTGAATTTTATCTGGGAATGAGAAAGGAGGAGTTTTATTTCATACATAGTTACCTAACCAAATTCAAAGACTAGAATGAAGGGTATAGATCCATTTCATTGAATGTTGGCTAGGCTCAATTTTTGGCTTACTGTGTGCTCGACAGATGTTCTCATTAAAATTTTCCTCGTGATGTTTTTAAAATAAAATTAACTGAACTTAGAAATCTATAATTAGCACCACCTCACAGAACAAATCAGAACAAGTTTACTAAAGTACTCTATTTACAATGAGGGTGAGTTTACCCCCAGGGCTTGCTTTACTATTTTGTTTCAATTTTCATGTAATTTCATCCATCACTTTTCTTCAATCCTCCAAAGATGATGGATAAAACACAGAAATAAATAGGACCAACTGTTCACAGATGCCTAAGGGAAAACATAATTTTGTTATAAATAATCCTTGGCACAAATCATGGAAATGCTATCTGAAAATTGTTTGTTGAATAGTTTATGAATAAGGGCTTTAGTTTAAAGTTTGAAAATAAGGTGCAGCATTCTGCATCCCCCTAGAACTTGGAACTGAATCCTTTAAGAAACTGAACAGACACACAAGCAGAAATCAAGGTTGCTTTATGTTCAAACAGAAGCCTCCTGGGACTTTGGCTTTTTATTTATATGTATACACAGCGAAAAGTGTACGCACAAAAGATGAGACATATTTAAGAATTATTTTTTGTAAAATCTTGGCAAAAAGTGTTACAATGATTTATAGGAGGATAACTATATTTCATATATAGTATTTATCTGCGTACTCTCAAGGTCTTTAGATAAAAGACATGAGCAAGTTTTGATACACATTCAGTCGTCTTAAGTTTTTTCACAGAAGTCACACTTCATTTACAGAGCTGTAATATTTTAAATGGAAAGTTTAAAAAGTACTTTATTGTTAAATGCAATATGTATAAAATGACACAATTAAGTTTTGAGGCAGGAGGAGAATGTAGGTACCAATAGAAGTGGATATTTGTAGTTCAAGGTTAAATTGTGGGGTCCTTGGTGCTCTTTGAACTTGGTGGTTTTCTTGCAGATGTTTCATTACCAACTAGGTAGCATCGTCAGTCTTATGATGTTAGGTCATACAGTGTATGACGATGCTACCTAGTGGAACCTTGGTTTACAAATGCTTCTGTTTGCAACCAAATCAGTTCACAGCTAAAAAATTAGCTAAATGTTCAACTCGGTTCACAAACAAATCCTCAGTTCATAATCAAACTTCCCGAGGATCAAGAAATCTCAAGAGAGAAAACATCTGAAGGAGAGCATCCTTCCATCGCAGAGGCGGACTCTCCCGCAAAACAGCAACTTCTCTTTCACTCAGAATCGACTGACTGCACAGTTTTCTCTGTTGTTCATGGTTTTCTCAGTGTTTCTATTAAAGGATTTTACTGCTACACTGTGCATTCTGTGGCATGTTTAACCACAGTACTGTACCTGTGTCCTTCAAAATATATATAAAGAAATAGAGTTCACAGCGGTCTGGAACAGATCAACCGTATTTCCATATAACCCAATGGGAAAATTTGTTTCGGTTCACAACCAAAGTTATGGAATGAACTGTGGTTGTGAGCCGAGGTTCCACTGTAAAATGTCTGCAAGACACCCAGCTCAGAGAGCACCAAGGACCCAACAGAGTATAGGGCTAACATGTCCAGTAGTTACAGGAAATAGCACATTATCAGCTATTGATGCTGTGATATGGGTCTGATTTGGACCAGCACTGTCCATAATAGTAACAGCAATGTTTCATGTTACTTTTGAATAACTGTATGCATATATTTTGGCCCAAAAATGTTATCCTTAATTCACGGCAATCACAATTATTTATTATTTCTTTCAGAAACTGCCAGGGCTCCTGAATCATTGTAATAATGTAAATCCCCTGAGATTATGTTGTTGGCAGTAGAAAACTGATTGTGCTTCTATTCTACTACAATATCATAAATCAGTGATCAGGTATTATGTGGTTTGTATCCCAAATACTTAAAGAGCACAAACCTGTGTTAGGTAAGGTAAGTTTCTTCTATGATTTAATGCAGGAGAGTTTAGCTTTTTTGGAAATTCACAAGTACCAGTAGGATCAGCATTTTGCTTCTACTGTTTGTTTATTTTTATATGAAAATGTTGAAGTCTGTAACTCTTAATAAGCATATCTATAATATACAGCATATGTGGTGGTGTAGGGGTTTAATGCTTCTTAAAGTAATACCAGCTGCCTGCAATTAGTGCAGGTTCGACTCCCACCAGGCTCAAGGTTGACTCAGCCTTCCAT
>JANHFR010009064.1:280319-291522 GCA_032468015.1 Mimophis mahfalensis | reverse complement strand
CACACATACATACATACATACATACATACATACATACATACATATATATATACACACATACACACTGAGCTGACTGGCCAAGTGATATAAAGCTTCTGTCTTTATACATAGATCCTGTTAGGGTCAATGTGGGGCGAAACAAAAGTCAAGTTTGACCCAGTGAGACAGAATGGCAGGGATTTTGGCTATCCCATTTCTGAACTTAAGTTGCACTTCCCCAAATGGCAATCATAGCCAGGAGTGTCTTTGCACAGATCTGCACTGTGCACAATTATGTTCTTTCCTTAGTTGTAAAATTTTATGCCTTAATCACTATGCAATTGAACTATTGCAACACCTTCTATGCAGACTGCCCTTGAACACTACTCAGATGGTACACACATATAGGAAGCAATGTGAGTGGTTATGAGTGCACTTTGGTTTATCCAGACAATGCATCTGATCTACTTGTCAGTAAGCTTCAAGTGTAATTTATTTAAAATGAAGTTGAAATTCATTGCTTAAGAGAATCTTTTTCTTAAAGGTATGTGTAATCCTGCATTATCTATGGAAAATGAAACCTAGTCTTGCAAATAAAGAAAACAACACTGGGTCTTAAAGTAAGTTATTTTTAAAAATGTTGCTGGCTTTTTCATATTTAATAAAATTCTTCAGTGTTTCTCAACTTTGGCAACTTACAGATGCATGCTGGCTGGGGAATTCAGGGAGTTAAATCCACACATCTTCAGGTTGCCAAGGCTGAGAAACGTTGCTTTACTTTGAAATTTCTATAGTCGTGTAGAATGAAAGCCATTAACCAAATTGTTTTTCAAATAATACTTTTTTGTAGAACTGTTGATGAAAGGATGAAAAATTCATCCACTACATCAGCATTCATCAACCAGCCAATCAGTCCACTGCTACATGGATGTGCCCAGAAAAATTTCAAGGCATAATTAGCTGTCTCTGCATCATCTCTTGAAATATCTGTTGACACCTCTTGAATATCATAAAAATAACGGTTTGGCTAACATAGAATATGGTTACAGTGCAAAATGGAAGTCTTGAAAATGACACATTGGGAATGTGGGAAATCTTAATGTACACAGGACAACTGTTAATCCTTTAGAGATTGTACGCGTGGTTTTTGCATCAACAAAATAACTCAAGTGAGCATAAACTTTATATATAATCTAAACACGCTCTTGGAAGCAGTTCTTGAATCTTTAAATGGAAATCTTGCTTGTGATTTCCACCTGCAAACTACCTTTATTCCTTGGACTATAAAGAAAGATTTGCCAGTTCATTGAATAGCTTGTTTGTTGACTGGATATAATGAGTAGACGATATTCTGATTGCTGCCTTCAGTTGAATTAGCAACTGTTTTAATTATAAACTAGCCTCAGGTTGGACAATCATGTTCATGCATCCCTTTATATAAGGGCTAGATTATAATTTCTCTTATTTCATAATTGAGAGACCAAAATGAACTTTACATTTATTTATGTATGTAAAAATAAGTAGCGTAGTTAGAACCATGCTCAGAACAAGGCTTTTTGAGAGTTTGTGATGGCGAATTCAGTTACTCAACCTTACTTGAAATGGTTTGAGAATGGTCATCTTATAACTTTGACCTATGTTTATATCAATAAGAGGCTTTGTTGTAACTGAGCATCCTTGAATTGCTGCATTCCTTGCTATTACCCTGGTGATTTACATATGAAGAGATGTATAATATCATGTAACACTCATTTTCATATTTTTACTGTGGTTTAGAATTATATTCTTAATAAGATAAATGGATCTAGCAGAGACACACTTTAAATGAAATTAATTATCTGGGGCTTTTATGAACATTTATATGATCTGATTTAAGAACCGAATTTAAGACTTAACAAAATTTTGGAAGCCAAGGAACTTAACAGTTTCGTAGAACTGGTTTTATCAGTGCCTTTGCATGTACAATGGAATATGAAATTAATACATTTCAGCTGCACATAATATAGTATGCTGTTTACATGAAATAGGTTAAAATCAATTTCAAAATGGCCCATAAACAGTTTGGTTAGGGAAAAATGTGAGAAAATTGTACATCTTACTGAAAAGTATTTAAGAAACAAAAAAAATGTTTTCAGAATCACTTTGGAGGTCACATCTAAATAGGCACTATACATAGATCTGATTGAGTGTCATTCCCCAGTTGCAGTGGTCTCAATTATTTTTTTAAAAGCAACACATTATTTTCTGTAGCTGTATATATTTTAAATATTTCAGAATGGTCTTGTGGAGAATAGATAGTATGATGATATTGTGATGATATTATTACAACTGTAATAGTGTAGATTTGGATTTTTCCCTGATATTTTAATCTATCTGAAAAATCTCAGCAGGATCTAATCACCAAAAGTGCCAAAATATGATCCATAAAATTTGGGATATTTGAAAAGGTTGTGTACTTCTATAGTTTTACACAACATATATTAGCATAGACAATTCATTTTCATAGCAGTATTCTAATTATTTGTATTTAGATATGGAAGTGATGAGAAAATCAGAGGAATAAAATGCGAATACTCCTTATGTTGCTTAATCATTGTGTACCGTGTACTATGTAATGTTTTGCTCTGTTGGGTTGTCTTTAAAATATGTGTAAAGTGAAGGGGGAAGTTGCAATTCAGTTCTCATACAACAGTATTTTTCAGTACAATTCAAAATAATGGAACAGACAATGTCTCTGTCAGCGTGTCTTCATGAAAATGGGAGACTGTCAGTTGTCCAATGCCAACATTTTGCAGGGAAGGGAAACTTGAACATATTCAGATAATAAGAGCCATGTAAACTAGAGAGGAGTTTATGGCAGATATGGGACTTTAAAATAATGTACTTTCTTTTGATATATAGGGCCAGGAATGTATTCATTCAAATTGTTTTTTACAACCATCAACTATTTTGCTCTGGAAGTAAATTCTGTTGACTTTTACAAGCAGATTTCCAATAAAAGGTTTGGGATTTGTGTGAGTAGTGGGATAGCAGTGACAATAAAGAAAAGAAAAAGAAGCATCTCTGCAACATGGTATTCTAATCAGTCTTGTTCTAACTCCCCTGTTGTAACTTGGGAAAAAGGATTCTTTCCATTATCTGCTATACACTTGCATTTGGGAAATCACAACTTTGATGAACTGAAACTAGGGTTCTTGCCTGATTAAAGACAATTAATTATAATCAATTATATGCTTTTTGCTTGATTGGTTTATTGCTAGGCTGGGCAATTTTTGTGTGTTTGTATGTGTGCCAGGGAAGACCCTTGTCATTTTCTAACATTGTATTTCACTTATTTTAGGATTCAAACTGTAGTTTTATCAGATTCCTGTGTTACATGTGCAAACAAACTTGGTAAGTGGGTATATTGTGGTCTGGGATGAACATGTTCTGAAGGGGAAAAATACTTTAAATTATGCAGGCATTGCCTCCATGCAAGAGAAAAAAAAAGAAATGCTTCTATAGAAGCTGAGTACAGCAAAAATAATCTTAATTATTTGTGTTAGAAATGTACTGCTGTATTGAGCAAGGAACTTTTTAAATTCCTGTAGCACAAACCTATACACACTGGTAGATTTATTCTGTTTTTCATATTTTTTTCAAATGTAGGAAGCAAAATATGTAATTATAGCAAAATTGATTTGAATATTTCAGTGTTATTTCATCAGATTTTAAATGTTCCACTGCACTTAGAAAATGTAACTATTGTCCTATCCTACTAACTGGATTCCAGAATATTTGATAGTGAAATCAAGCTGCTACAAAAATGGTATAGGTACTCCTTGACTTACAACTGGTTGTTTAGCAACTATTCAAAGTTACAGTCAGTGTATGATCCAGATTCAAAGTTCCAGTGCTTGCCTCCTATGTCTAGTCACATGACTGCTTTCAGCACTCAGCAACCATGTATGGCCAAGTGCAGCATCCCATGGCCAAATGACATTTTACAACAATTTTGCTGGAAAACAAACCCACAGTGAACTATTGGCTCGCTTAACAAATGTGGTGTTTGCTCTACCAGCACCATGTTTACTTAATGACTGCCACAAAAGGGGTTGTACAGTTGGGTTGATAAATGATTGATCCATTTTACAACTATCACAACTTACAACGGCAAGCCTACGTTACATTCCTAAGTCAAGGACTACCTAAATAAATAATTATGATCCAACTGCATTTTCTTTCAATCTTCCTGCACCTTTCATATCAGTATTCAACCTCTGAATACTGTTAATTATCAACAATGTGTTTTGGTGAAACCATAGCAAGTACAAAATTTCCACAGCAAAACTGCAGCTAGATGACAGTACTATTGACTAAAGTCAATGTTAAAACTAAATAATGTTTTAATCATGATTTGGGCTGATTTCTAATAGGACACCCTGTGCATCGTACAAATGGATTAAACTTTATAAATGTAAACTTTAGTTAACTGCACAGTCAAAACTAACGTGCCTTTGTGAAAGGTAGACAACAATACAGTTGAAAAAAAATTTGTCACCTATAAAAAATTCAATCTGCTACCGTATTTCTGTAACAAATCACACCAGTCTATACAAGATCAGTTACAGATACCACCTAGTAGCTTTCTCATATAAACAGATTGAACAATAAAAGCTGTGTTAAACTAGAATTTGGAAAGTTGCAAATCATATATAAAAATACATTGTATACATCTGATAGGCAATTCAGCTCAACTTGTATGTGCATTGGAACATGTACATGAACATAGCAATACATATTGCATAATTTCTTAAAATATTAATTTTTCCTTTATTTTCAGAAAAAAATGAATTATCATTCCCAAATAGATTTTCAATTATCTGAAACAGGAACATCTTTGAAAGTAAATTATGGGCATTATAGATCTATCCACTAGCCCAACAATTACTTTTCTACTTAATTTTTTGCAGACTTGATATCCATGATATTATTTCACCTGTAAGTGATAGAGACTTTACCCAAAATAGCACAAAACACTTGAGGAAAATATGTATTCCTATAGGTATTAGGCTTTAGTAATCATATAACAGCAACATTCTTCAGATTGTCTTTCTGCATAATTTTCAGATGTACTGTACCATTTCAAAAACAAAAGAACAGAACACAGTTGAGCATACTGTCCATTCAATTACATGTAATGAACATGGAAAATTCCAGTTTTACATAACATGGAATACTCCAGTTTTACATAAAAGCTTTTGAAATCGTAGTTTTTAAAAATTCATACATTACTTATAGAGTAATGCAAGTAGAATTCCATCTAGAGTTTGCAAAACAAAATCCAACTTCTTTAAATGGAACTAGCCTGTTTATTCAAGATTGAACACACTTCTAAAATCAAGTAATTTTTGGAACTCTCTGGGGATGGAATCTTTCATGGTGGAATGATGGTACACTCCAATTCTCATGCTTGTTTTGACTGTCAAGACCATCATTTTGTTGTTAATAATAATCCAGAAACATCAGATTAGCCTTGAAATGTAGGAGTTTGAGAAACTTCACTGTGTCATCTTCATTCTTTTGGACACCTAAACAAGTCCAGTTTTGTGCATCCTAAACATCAAATCAAATGCAGGAAGTTGCTGAAAACAAGAAAACATCCGTTTGCTACAAACCAAACTAAGTTTAGTGACCTAATTACTATATTATAGTCCATTATTTTACATGACTGTCAAATAAAGTTCAATTATGTTACTGTATGTGGAGACAATTACTGTAATCACTGCAAATCTTAGCCTTTTCAAATCCTTAGGGTACTTTGTTTAGACCAATTTCATCTACAGTATAAGGAATCAGTGTTCAAAAACATGGATTTAAACATTATTTATGCCCTTCATGACTTTTATGTTTGTGTATGATTTCCTATTTTGTTTAATAATGTTTATGTTTGTTTGATAATGGCAAGATTTTCAAATCCAAATAACTTTTTTACATTCCCATGCTGAAAAAAATTCTAAAGTATTGGCCTAATGCCAAATTGTACATAAATGCTCCAGACTGTACATCAAAGAGCAGGTCTTATGGAGTGTAGAAGTGCTCCTTCTTTTGCTTTGTTTTGTATTCAGCAAAAACATACTGTGTATTTTTGTATTATGTTAACTTCTGGGGGGAAAATTAAACTCTTTCAAGCAAACCAGTCATGGTCTAAACGCCAAATTCAAAAAGTGCATGAGCTCCTCAATCAGCCAACATGCTCATTTTCTGATCTGTCCTTGTGATGAACCCTTTTTTAAATTACCCCCCCTTAATCTGAAAGGGTCCCACTGTGGCTCATAACGAATAGAGGTAAGACAGTCCCACAATGCATAAACAAAAAAGCCACAGCCTTCTATAAGTGAAAGTTCTTTAAGAGCAATAAGAAGCTATTTTTAACTCATTTACAGTTCCTGAAAGGGATAAACTGAATGCTTTTTGAGGCAGCTTACTTCTCATTTTATTCAACAACCTTGTGAAATATTTGCAGCAAAGTTCTATTGTATGGATTACTAATTTATTTCATTTTCTCCTTGCTTTCGTACAAAACATCAGTAAATAATTCCACTGCCAACATCATAAAAGGTATGCTCAGTGAAGAAAATCCACTACTATTTACCTCATGATGAAATAAGTCCAATATTATTTCAGATATTGATTTGTGTGGAATTCAGTGAGGTTGTTTTTTTTCCCAACAGTGTGATGGACAAGAGGCATTTATGATTAGTACTTCATCAAGGCACAATCTATTATCAACCTGGTATAAAATAGTCCAGTCATTACTTGAACTTAAATGTACAAATCTCCCATCAGCAGGAACACTAACTACAGAACTTCTATGTTTACAGCACAGTCAAGTTTTTTGTCACTTGGCAAATCACAAGCAGCAAATATTAGGGTCTGTAGCTGCCAACAAGGTACATGAAAAACAACATTTAGTCTGCAAAAATATCTGATGGCATGTTAACCTTCTCACTTTGTCGCTGAACTGCATAAATTCAAGTAAGCTTCTTAGTAAGGCAGGTTATTGCTATTGAATGAGAAATTACACCTGAGCACATTTGACTTTCAGATCCTTCCCACTTCACTGATGAGCAGCAAATATTTTATAGCCAGTTCTTAACAAGCATAGACATCAAAGATTTATTCTTGCTATGTTCAGCCACATTTTGAGCACTCTAAAGTGACTACAGTGATGATACCTGGAGTAATCAATGTATGACCAACAGACCACTCTGAATTAAGATGACAAAGATATAAGAGGCTAGACAGGTACACAAACATGCCAGTGGGGTTTCAAATCAAAACCACAAGTCTCTTAAATATGTAAGAAAACATTATTGAAGCCTTTATTTACAAAAGCTTTAAAAACATACCCTCTTATGCAAATGTCTTTGTAGTTTTTCCTTAAAAGAAAAAGGACCGCCCAGTTACATTATTGTAACTTTATGAGGATAAAGGAAAACATATTAAAGTACATGGTAGATATATCAATTTGTACATTAAGATTTACTCCCATTGATTTTCAGTGTAGATGACAAGCCAAATGCTGCCATCAGCACTCCATCATTTCAGGATAAGATTTAGCTATTCCATACTAATAAAAGTCTTCCTTCACAATTGCTTTTTATGAGCCTGCTCTGCATGGTCAGGAAAGTACTTTGTGGTTCTTTAGTAAAACACCTATAAAATATATTGCTAAGATAGACTCAAAAAATAAACTAGTCTTACAAGCCTTAGGTAACTTTATTAGGTAGAAATAACTTTGTTGTTTTACAACAAATGTCTTGTGTTGCAGCTCCCAAAAAGGACGTATCTTCCTATTTATCTTTGGATCTCTTACTTATATTGTGTTCATACATTTATGTAGACAATAAATTAATATTTTAAAATAGGAAAGTATTTAGGCCATAACTTGTTGAAAGGGGAATAAGGAAATGGGTCTACAATTTTCAATTGTTATTTTAACTGCAGTATTCCATCTTTCAATTATTCCTTTCAGACAAAAACACAAAAGGACACACATACCTTCCATAAGGCTGCAAAGCAGCACCCCATTCCACCCCAGGTTGGTGTCCTTTAAATATTTGGCTATCAACTTCTATATATTCCTTCATCTTAGAAGTTATAGTCCAATAAAGCTGAAGGTTGCAACATAGAGGAGAAGGCTGCTATAAAGTTTGCTTTAAATGGAGGAGAATACACAAGTAAGTTCTCCTAATCACACCTCATAAAAACTGCCCAGCAAATTTAGGCCCCATGAAAGAGACTCTCAATTCAACAAAGTAACCTCGAGAGATTCCTCATGATTCCACCTAGTTGCTTCCATCAGAGCTGCCAGGAATATTTGGAAGACAAAACACCAGTTTTATAGTAGCTGCTAAGAGACCTGTAAATTTGAAGAGAGATTAGGCAATGAATGTGGCTTTGTTCAATGTATTTGAGACCTGGAAAAAGCATACTGGCAGATGAACCCTTTTTCTATGTCAGGGAAGAATATTCAGAACTTCAGATAAAACAGAGGATCTGACTCAGAGTCACTCTTCTAAAGTGCAAATGTGATGGTCCACAATTATGAATAACTAAAACCCCTGTACATTGGAAGGGATTAATGGGGAAATTGATTACAATCAGCACTTGCCCAGGTTTGAGGGGAAAGGGCCAGGATAATAAACCAATACAAAAGCCAATTAAAGTTTACTAGAAATGCCATTATCATTTTAGCTTTCCTCTTCTATCTACCACACTGTTCCTACATGTGCTTCTGTACAGATGGGCAAGGTACATGGCAACATTTAATCCAGAAATGCCTATATATCAAGGTCAAAGGACTGGAACAGGAACAGTCATACAAAGGCAAGAGAAAAGTGTGCTGATAAAGAGGAAAAGAACGCCTTATTGTCCAAGGAATTCAACCAGAGATAAAACCTATGTACAACCACATCGAGCTTAGAAAAAGTGCCTTCTCATTTCATGTCATGATTGTTTGTTGGCTTCTTCTTCATATGCATTTCCTGTTCCATTCTGTACATAAGATGAACCAGAACCAAGACCATACAAATGACCACAGTACTTGGCATCATCAATGTGATCTTCAAAGAACATCTGAAGAAAATTTAAAGGACAAATAATTATTCTCTTGTTTTTGGAGGCACTACTCAACATACCTGTATCAAAAAAAACCCCTCATTTTCATATCAAATATAGAATTTAAATAAAATATCACCCACAGTTTATATTTCTTGAAGTATATCGAGAAAAGAATAAGCCACAATCATCCCCTGCCACATAAATCAGATCTTAACGATAGTAACATAATGGATATGAAACAAAACAAAAGTAAAAGAAGCAACGACACATCTGTATGGTTTTCTTACAACAATACAAATTGCTTGTTTTATGTCAAGGTTCTTTTTAAAACTTAAAATTCTGTCTTGCCAACAGCAGCTTAGATGCTGTATTTTGGTGTCTCTCCTACTAATGAAGTTCTCTCTTGCTTAGCTTTTCATGAACCATCAAAGATGGAACGTCATTTAGCTGAACAGAAAAATGTAAAAGATCGTACAAATCAGAACCGTCAAAAGCAAAGTAGGCTTTATGAATTAAAAGCCTACTAGAATAAAGTGTCAGTGGTTTCTATGAAAGCACTTAGTGGCAAGATTCTTCAGTGATCTCTCAACTTCAACTATCTCAGAATAGTCCCTACTCCTCATGCTCATTTGCCAAATTCCTCAGAGCTCTCTGTCATCAGGTTTAATCCTCAAATAGTCTCTATGAAGCAATGTAGTACTAAGCCCATTAAGGCTTTAAAGTTTAGAAGCAACACTTCAAGTTGACCCTGGAAGTAAATATGGATCTAATATGGCCTAATTTAATTTACTATTAATTATAATTAAATACAATTAAATTATAATTGAACTGAATTGAATTAATTATAATTAATGATAATTTATAATTTAAAGTAGTAAATTATAATTTACCATTACTATTAATCTAATAATTTAATCAAAATACAGTTAGTCCTCAATAATGGTAATTGGGACCAACAACAGTACTGCTGAGCAATGTGGTTATAACTTGCAATTATTACTGGCATTGCCGATTTAGGCAGGCAGATGCATCAACTTCTAATGGCTGTCATAAGATTTTTCTCCCACAACTGAAGCATTTCATAGTCACATGATCACCATTTGCAACCTCCAGCCAGCTTCCCCATTAATTTCACTTATCAGAAGTTAGCAGTGTTAGACACTGCAATGTCATAATTGCAGACAGTTGCCAAGTGCCCAAATTGAAATCACATGACTGCTGTGACAACTGGAACTGTGTTTCCCTGAAAATAAGACCAGGTCTTATTTTCTTTTGACCCCCCCCCCCAAAAAAAACCAGCTAGGGCTTATTTTTGGAGGGTGTCTTAATTCTCTCCCCTCCCCATGTGCTGGTATGAGGCAGGGGTGTGTGAGCCATCCACATGGAACAGCCTCGCAGCAGCCACTCCAGCAACCAATTTTCCTGCCTGTCCTCCTTTTCTCAAGCAACATTTGATCCCTTAAAAAGGACAGACTGCGCCTGGAATGAAGGAACGAGAGGCAGTTCCCGGCCCTCAGTGGCTCAGCTGATCCATGGGCCCTGATTAAGGGGCCGAGCTGCCATGAGGTGACTGGGGAAAGGAAGGGCTGCCTCCTGTGCTGGCCACACCCAACCCTTTCCCTAGGGCTTATTTTTGGGGTAAACACACACACACAGTATATATCTATTTACCTCTCTCATTTTGAAGAAGGCCATGCCTGTTAGGAGAGAATCAGATCCCGCTTGATGCTGAGGACCTATCCTTTCCAACTCTAACTGCTCAGCAACTTCTTGTAGTCCACCCTGAAAAGGAAGATTGCAGCATAATTAGAACAGCTGAAAATATGACAGCAGGTGATAGCATTACTTTCCACTATTCACCTATATGAGCAAACAATTCTACACTTTTAGTTTAAATCAAAGTCCTAGTCACATATTCTTTAACACTATAGTAAACTATGACAGCAAAGGCCTTCAGAACTCTTGTTCAAGCCCTTCTACCAGGGAAAGGCACGTTTTTCAGTTCTGTTACAATTTTGAATGGTCACTAATCAAACTGTTATAAAGTTGAAGACTTTGAAAATACAAAAAGTGTTTTCAAACCACAATCCCACCCATCTTCCCGCTTAGAGTTTTTCAT
>JANHFR010009064.1:269121-279462 GCA_032468015.1 Mimophis mahfalensis | reverse complement strand
GCTGAAAATTAGGGTGTGTCTTATACAGCAAATGTTGCCCAAGCCCCGCCACCCGCTGGCCCCCACCCATGCCCTCTGCTCGCAGCAGTTTGCCTCCTTGCAGCAAACAGCCTATTCAGCTTCAGCACAGCCTGATTAGCCCAAGCAGCTGATTGTCAGTTGGGTCGGCCTGCTGACGATCAGCTGTTTCATACTGCAGGGATCGCCATTGCCTACTGCCGCCTCCGCGTGCCCCATTTTCGGCCTCTGCATCCCATTTCTGGCCTCTGCACACCCTGTTTTCAGCCTCTGTGCACCCCATTTTTGGCCCATTCTGGGTGGCAGGGGTTGGAATCGGCGGAAAATGAGGTGGACAGAGGCTGAAAACGTGGTGTGCAGAGGCCAAAAACGTAATGGGGAGGCCAAAAATGGGGCACGTGGAGGCGGCAATAGGCAATGGCAATCCCTGCAGCCTGAAACAGCTGATCACTGGGAGGCTGATCCAACCGACAATCAGCTGCTTGTGCTAATCAGGGTATGCTAAAGCTGACCAGGCTGTTTGCTGCAAGGAGCTGAACTGCTGGGAAGCAGAGGCAGAGGCAGATTTTTTTTTCTTGTTTTCTTCCCCAAATCTAGTGCATCTTATACTTCGGAGCATCTTATACTCTGAAAAATACAGTACATCCAACCTCAGATTATTATTTTTTTTAAAGTAATATCTACTGTCTCCAAACAACATAGCAATAACTAGGTTCACTAAATAATGATGTTCACATCTGGATCATCAGTATTATTATCACTGGTGACCAGTTATTTGTAAAACCAGGATTTAGCTATATCATAGTCAAAAGTCAATTTATCTCTGACTTCTTTGCTTACAAAAAAATATGTTGATTCTTTTTATATTAAACCAGCCTTTGCGTCAAGTCATCTCAACAGCAGTCGGTATGCAGGATTTTTTTCTTTCCTTATGTTTCTAAAAACCACAGCAACAATCATAATAACACTTGGCTGTTTGTCCTTCATGCCTCCATTCCAACATATACTTCTCCTTCAGATGCCATGCCTCTAGATGCCAAGTTAACAGAACATGCCAGTTAGTAGCCCAACTGACTTTTGTACAGAGAATTGGTAAAGGATTTGGGATTAACTCTTGTCCTCTTATGTTTTAATATATTCAATACTTCTGATCATACACTGTTAACTGACAACTAGATAAACTATATGCTTACTCAATTGTAGAATTGTTAAAGAAATCGAATTCAATCAATGAAAGAGCATTGGATAAAGCCTTGAGATTAAAAGGCTGCCACATGACTCATTTCTCTTGGACCTAACAACTGCTATTACCATCTTTTCTCATCTTTTTCTCATCAGTGCTATTTAGCTTCATCTTGTCATAATAAAATAACAAAGAGATGCAACCTTTTATTCGCCTCTGCTGGTATCTAGGAGAACGCAAGGGCAGAAATGAGACCTTGCTAGTGGCTGCATCAAAAACTTCACCCTGATATTTCCATATAGCTCTTGTTTGAATTGATTTTGTACTGAAATTACAGCCACCTCAAAAGTGTCTCACAAGTCTGAATGCATGGGTCTACAGTACATGTTTATAGACCAGAAGCTGGTTCTATGATTTCTTTTGCAATGTACAAAACCTATGACTTAGTTACTGGATCCACGTAACTATTAGTTTTATTAAAAATTCCTGGCATACATTCATATCCTTCTCATGGCCATATTTTTCAACAGGTTCCCATTGCATGGGTTTCTCTACAAGAACAGATTCTAAACATAACTACCCACAACTGCCCATGAGTAAAACAGACAAAATTAATTTGTACATTCTTTCCCTATAAAAACTCTAAATATAGCAGTAGGAATTACCTTGAGATTTTTGCAACTCTTCATGAGGTACTTCACATCATAGATGACAGGGAAAAATAGTCTTAGTATTTCAAAGAAGTCTAGCTCTTCTTCTGGTAAATTGGAATTTGTCAAGATCTTGATCAGATATCCAAAGTCATAGCCACTGCAAATAATCATAAACAGCAATAAGCAGATTTAAGATTAGGAAGGCATTCCAGATCATCAACAGAAATTTATCAACCATTTTATATATGTTTCTCTTCACATGCATTCCTTGTAACATTAAACTCATGGCAATCTACTATTTTATAAGTAAAATTTTGTTTATATTATGGATTGATTTTAATGTAATTCTGAAGTTACAAAAAAACCTCTGGTGCTTAAAATTTGCACGAGCCTGGAAAGAACTCCAAATCTATGCATTAATTCTATTTCTACTGCACAAAGAATTTGGGCTTACAGAAAATCTGCATTTATCATTATCTCCAAATTGGCAAACCATAATTTCTACTTGCTGCCCAAATCAGGTTTGCATACTATAAAATTAAGTTGCTTATTAAATATCTCTCATACATAATATTTCCTATATAAAGGGGGGTCATTCCAATATGCATAACAACTGTCAAATATCTATTTTACATCAATGAATATCAATTGTTTAAAGAAACATTTCACAGTGCAGTATTTGTAAATGTGATTCACAGCAAAATTACAAATATAGAGAAATACTTAACATATAAAAGTATACCTTTACCAGGTGACTGTTTCATTTAATCTGATAAAAAACAGAGAAGGCTTTTATGGGGAAAAAGTTTTTTTAAAAAGATACTATACCTTATATCAGTGATGGCTAACCTTTTCGGCACTGAGTGCCCAAAGTGCACGTATGCGCACGCATCCCGAAAATGCATTGTGCGCAAGTCCCCTGCACATGCGCCCTTCCCACCCCCCATACATGCACCCCCATGCATGTGAACCACCTCCCCCGCATGCACCCTGCTCCTCTGTGTATGCGCGGCAGAGACCAAAGACCAGCTGGCTGGCGGGAGGCGCATGCACACCAGAGCTGAACTGGGCAGCAGCTCGCATGCCCAGAGAGGGCTCTGCATGCCACCTCTGACACGCATACCATAGGTTCACCATCACAGCCTTATATAATATGCAAAGTTAATACAGTATATTCCCATCTAGTGATTAAAAGTTAATAATAGATTTCTACATACATCCTAAAGAGGATTCAAACCTTTTTTAGACAACTACCTAGAAAGATTGTAAAATGCAGTCATTTGAAATTGATAGTAATGTATGCAGTTGCAAAATGCATTTGCTCTGATATATCTCTTCTAAGTACATGTCAGAGCTGTCATTAAAATAAATATTGTATATTTAATGGTTCTTAATAAATGCTTATATTAACTTCTATAGCTAATCTTAAAAAGTGAATAAGTAACCTTTATATGAAAAATCACAAAAACCATGACTTCAACTGTAACCAGCAAGTAAAAATAAACCTATTTCTATTCTTTATCTGCCTCCACCTCCAAATAGCAGGATGCTTGAAACCAAGACTGACTCAAAATTCCAGCAAACTAAGTAACTTTCAGGCCAGTAATTACGCTTTGATATAAAGCACAACTACTTATCTAATATTAAAAAGTAGAAATTGCTTAGTATATCATAGATAATTTTTTTTAAAAGTAAACTAAAAATCCCTAATAAAGAAGAAACCATTTTATCGGACATTGCTCTGGTGTAGCATACAGTTTGCTACAAACTGTAAGGACACTTTAACTTTCTGGAGATTATATATAGAAAAATTCCATCTGCTCACCCATGCATCTCGAATAGAAGGGAATCCAAGTCAAAGAGGGAGTAATATTTGCACTTCTTACATGCTTCCTTACATGAGTGTACTGATATCAATCCACACTTAAGAGCTTGAGTGATACAGAAGCATAGCCTCCAGTCACCTAGAAAAAAGATCTAACCACTGATGATAAGCCTTCCCCTCCAACAAAACTCCAGGTGAAGATTACCTTCCTAGGACCTATTTAAAGATAATCCAAAGTAATGAGATCCTATCTTAGATAATCATATAAGTTTCACAGATCATCAGCCCAAAGGCTGGAATTGAAGTATTATTACAGATGCTTGGCAACTAGTTCATATTTATGATCAAGGTCATGTGACTACTTTTTATGACCTTTTGACACATCAATGGGGAAACCAGATTCACTTAACAACCGGATTGCTAACTTATCAACTGCAGTGACTCACTTAATAACTGTGGCAAGAAAGGTTGTAAAATGGGGCAAAATTCACTTAACAAATATCTCATTTAACAGAAATTTTGACCTCCACTGTGGTCGTGAGTCGAGAACTTATATTCCACTCTTTAAGAAAGGTAATTAAAACTCTCCCATTCATTATAGGGCAATTAATCTCATAACCTCATAACCTAGCCCTATGACAAGCATGTCCTACACAAACTGGAAGATTGAGTTGTTAGTACCAATATTCTTGCTGAGAAACAGTTCTGACCCAGTTATTCTACCCTAGATCACTGTTTTATATTGCTCTGTTTGACAAACAAACATGTCAACATTGCAACGAAATTGTACGTGTCATTGGAAGACCTGCCTTCAGTTTTTGGTTCTACTGACTGAAATAAGTTACAGCTCAAACTGAAAGCTCTGAACTATAGCAGACTGTTGGGTTTAGTAACATAGAGACAGGGCTGCAGCCTTGCAGCAAATATTTAAGAACTGTTATGTAAACAAAGATAAGTACTCTTTATCTCCTGAGAAGGAATCTAAGAAGAAACTCTGAAGTACAATCACACTTGAAAAATTATGTTACTACAACCTATCTTAATAAAGTAATTTTTTTCTGTTATCTTTCCTGATCTGGTTCACCTTGAAGGGATGACAATAAGAATTACACATGTATGCACAAATATAAATGATTCCTAACAGGCTTTTCACTACAAAAATACGTCCAACAGGGATGAGTTTTACCTCCATTTTCATTCAATCTTTTTACAAATAATTTTTGTAGATCTTTAATGTTTTTGAAATAAAATTGGAGACAGAAACCTGACTATCCTTCCTACTCAGTGCTGATTACCTTGATCTTTGGTGTCCAGCACACAAACTGGTCTACATAGGCTGTTGTCATCTTTAGAGAAATATCCCCCCCCCCCAAAAAAATCCCAACACCACACTTGGACCATTAACTATTATTGGCAATTAATTGGCAATTAATTATAGCTTTTGGAAAAATCAAAAGTTATAGTCTTTCTTGGACAATAATGAGGTGCAAGTGTTCTTCACAATGACCAAGTAACTTTTTATCACTATTGAGGCTTCCTATTTACAATGTGAGGTAGCTACTACTGTGCCTCCAAACTTGAATAGTTTTAACAAATAAATTAAACTATAAAATGAAGGCATATTACTCAATTTTTTTGAGAAAGTATTGTTGAAAAGGATGGCATGGAATTAACCTCAAAATATCCAAGAAAAAACATCTGATTTCTTTGCTATCAGAATTCAAGCCTAGGTATTAAGGCTAATGACTCTGGGAATAATATACTTCTTCTGGTCTTCTTAGACCTCTCAGCAATCTTTGATGCCACCAAACATCATATCTTACTGCATCATTTGAGAAGGTCAGAGATTGGAGGCATGATTTACAGTTCCTTATAACTCTATTTGGGTTTACTAACTACTGAAATTACCAAATCCAAAGCTTTACATAGTTTTTACATCAAAGGAAATAAGTATTGATTTAATGTATTCAGTAAAGAGATGACAAAGTTTTGTTTTTATTTAACCAGAAACTTCTTAGAAGAAGTGGAGATCACAATACTGCAGGATTACAGAGAGTTCTAAAGGATCCATAAATTGTTCCTCAAAACTGTATTTGTTGTATGGGCACACAGCTTGTTACATCTAGCTCCCAAAGGTTGTTGGGGTTTTTTTCATTTTTGGTTGCTAATTTCACCTAACAATGTTGCCTTTCATCATAATCACAATGAACGAACCTTATTCACAACAAATCATCTCCAACTAGAAAAACTATTATTCACATATACTAACAGTATACTAACAATAGATGTATTTACCTGCTACTTTCTGCCATCTAGGTTTTACATGAAAGCAATAAAAGCACATCCATTTTTCAGCAAGACAGAAAATAAAACAAACTACAAAAAAGTACTGTGATTTTTAAGTGTTTTAAAATCGTCATAAGAGGGGGAGTTAGGATAGCAAAAAGGCAGCAGCCACTGTGAAGAGCTCCTTCAAAAGAGGCTTTTTAATTACCCTATCCTTAATCTATTGTTTTAAATACTAGCCTTGTGCTATCTTATTGCAATACTCAGCTTATAGAAAGAACAAAGGAAACTCTGAGACTTTAGTAATCATCAAAGGAAAAAGAAGGAAGAGATATTGTACACTCTCTGCAACAAAGCTATAGCCAAGCCCACAAAGCAGCTGAAAATTGAAGCTACCCAACAAGCAGGGCACCAACTCCGATAAGTAAATCTATTCTTCCAAACCCTTCCAATGGAAATGATGCTTTAGAGTGGAATTAACAAGCAGCGATTGAAAGCCATTAGTTTACACATCTCTCCTCTTTTATGGAAGAGGACTCTCCCAGCTCCAAACATACTGCTGCAATCTGTCCACCAGCTAGAGAGTTATTAGAGAATAAGGTTGTGAATATTAACTAATCTGATAAACCTAAAGAACAAAAACATAATTGACTTCCTAACCATACAAAGCCTGCTAACACACTAAGAATTCCATTTTTGAGTTTCACACAGTTAAAATCAAAATAGACACCTTAGAAGACTTCTTCTTAAAACATATTGAAAACCAGTCAATGGCAACACTGCTAAAGCACAGATCTATCTCCTGTACAATGTATATTTTCTATCTGTGAAGATTCTCAGTCATCCAGGTCATAGATGCCTCAAAAGTGCTTTTATCTTCAAAAGGCAACTGAACTGTTTTTTCCTTGAGGAAGAAGAAAACAGTCCAATTACTTTTTGAAGAAAAAAGCACCTCTGAGAAAAAATGTCTATCATTTCTCTAACAGTATTTTGAACCCCGCACAATAACAATTCTCCCTCAACAGCTGTATGATCAACGTTTTAAAAACGAATCTAATTCCAATTGCTCAAAACAGAATTTAAACTCAGCTAATCATGTTGAAGCACTCTTCCCTCACTGGAATACCGTATTAAAGACAAATCGATGCACAAGACATGTTTTGGCCACTCCCGCTAAGAACATTTGCTACAAACCATTTTCATTTCAAAGCACCTGGATTCCTGAAATGTTCAAACCTGTGTATCAGAATGGCTTGAAAAGCTGTGCCCATCTACCCTATCTTGAAGAAGATGATTCATTTTAAGGTAAATCTATTAATCTGTTCCAGAAAACATTCCAATATTTGTGCTTGGCAAAACCAACCCTTAGTAAGCAGCTTTCTGCTCAACAACCCAATTAATGTAATAATTAACATATTTATAAATTAATCTACTATTCTTTTTCCTAGTTAAGAATTGTGAAGTGGATCTTACAATATACCGCACAAGATTGTTCTCAGTAACTCAGATCCTGAGTGCATGTTTACACTGTCCTCTAAGCTTCAAATCATATAATTCAAACATCAGTCTCAACCATTTTCTTTAAGGGACCATGCCTCTATTGGTGGGGAGGGAGACCCTAGGGGGTTGAAAAAAACAAAAGAGCTAGAATATTGGAACCAGGTAAGAAAATAGGTTCATGCAGCAGAGTTTAATTTTCCAATATTTGGCATTACAATTAATATAAAAGTTTCATATTTTCCCTACCAGCATTATCAAAGAGTCTTCAGAGCTGTACTGAATTTGGACTTTCCAACGATGTTAATCAACTAATTCCAGTTTCCATTTACCTGCTAACCGTACACAAAGGGCAGATATATGTGGCTGTTCCTTCCTCTGACCTGGGAAACTGTCAAAGCAAAATAGAAAAATACAGTGCTCCCTCTCTACATGACTGACACTTTAGTACCTCAAGTTAAGATACAGATTATTTGTTTCCACTGGAGCCAAAGCGTAAACTGAAGAGGTAAGTTTAAAGCAGCAAAGTCTTTACAAAACGATCTAGAACTCATCCAGCCTAATACTTCAGGTTAATAAACAGAAATCATTATTTTGTCTTAAAGTCTCATTAAAAGAAAACAAGTAGGCAAGCGATAGTTCTATATGCTGTGGTTACCTATGAAATGAAAGCCACTTGACTCCTTCACAGAGCACAACACCCGAAGTCATAAGAAGTTCAGCGAAGTACTGAGTTTCAATTCCTTCCTCCTCATGTTTTTTGAACTGGATTCCAGATGTTGTTAATAGCTCTATAGAATCCTGGGCATACATGTCCTCTCTAGAAGAAGCATTATTAAAAAATAATCACTATTGTTAATCGAGTTGCCAAAAGAATTTTAAATGAATTACCAGCACAAAGCCTATACTGCTGCTAATAAATCATCCTTGTAAAAGAGCATTGCTTGCACACACAGAGGGAGGGAGGAAAAGAGAAAGGGAAAAAGTTTAACTGAGTTCTGCTCCCAGGTAAAAGAACTGTTAAACAAGACATATTGTGATACTAAATACATGCTATTCATTAAAGAAAATTCCTATCTACATAACACCGATAATTTGACTGCAAACCTCCATTCACTTCCTGAAAACTATTTACTCCTAATTGTCAGCAGGAAGCAAATTTGGGCTTTGAGTATAACATTGCTCTGACCAGAACTTACGTCATCATGAAAGATGATTCTTTAACTACTAATAGGGATCTCTGTTCATTAGTATTTTATAGCAGTCATGGAGACTGTGGGCTTGCTTTTGGCCTTATCTTTACTTTGAAGCAGATGAGATATGAATATGAGGGATATTATTATTTGTTGTTACTCTGATCAGATCACTTCCATGTCAAACTGTACATCATAGATGCCGCAGGCTTCTGTAAAGGGAAGGTTTACAGAAAGCAGGGAGGTTTCATGACATCCTGGCTGATCACCAGAACATGGAGACAGCTGTAGTATAGTATGAATTGATTTCTGTGAGGTCTTTGCCTAACTTCAAATCACAAGTGGCTCCCTGACTGATTAAAGAACTGAAGGAAATGAAGCTATTGATAGAATGCCACTGATGAAAAGCCAGAAGAGAATATGAGCACTGATAACAGTTCACATTCAAACCAATACAAAAATCCATTTTCTTCACGAATTGTCTCCCAGAACTCTGCCAATTAATTAATTAAATTATTGATTTATTTTATTTATAATTTCTATGCCAGCCATCTTGCCAAGGCATCTAAGAGTATAGGTAATCCTAGACTTACAGCCAGAGTTGAGCCCAAAATTTGTTAAGTGAGGCATTTCTTAAAAGAATTTGCCCCATTTTACGAATTTTCTTGTCCCAGTTGTTAAGTGAATCACTGCAGTTGTTAAGTTAGTGGCACAGTTGTTAAGTGAGTCTGGTTTCTCCATTGACTGCTTGTCAGAAAGTTACAAAACGGGATCATATGACCCCAGGACATTGCAACTATCATAAATAAGACTCAGTAGCTAAGTGTCCGAATTTTGATCTCCTGACCTCAGGGATGCTACAACAGGTTGAGTGTGAAAAATGGTCATAAGTCACTTTTTTCAATGCTTTTATAACTTTGAATGGTCACTAAATGAACTGCTGTAAGTTAAGGACTACCTATAGTCCTCTTAAGAGTAATTACGAATCTTCTGGAAAAAGATGGGTGGGACAAAGTGCCTGTAGACACGCTTGATAAATGTGGCAGATATCATATCCACTCTAAATAGGTTCCCAGACAGATAAAATCCAGAGTGATGAACGAAGCAAGGACTTGAGATATTGTCTGTAATTAGCTTTAGCTTGTAAACTCCAAGGAAATCATCAGAATTCCCTTTGGTATGAATCCTGCTATCTGTGGATTAGATCCCATACTTCCTGTTTCCTTTGAGTCGGGGTGTGTGTGTGTGCATGGAGACATAAACAGTTAGATCTGTGAGACCAATGATTCTTTAGGGAAGAAGTAATGTCACCTGCCTTAGAGGAGACAGTAGTGTGCCCTCTTCTAAAGAAGTCCTGACTGAATCCAGCTTTTTAACAACTTCTCCCCAGCTTCCAACCTACTGTTTTAGACAAAAATTTTAAGAAGTGGTGAGGAATTATCAGCGGGGATCTTATACATAATCCACATTATTTTTATTCCTGTAATTTAGGATTATTCGTGGAATAGAAACAATGTTGACCACTCTTGTCTATTACCTTTGTCAAGATTTGGATGAGAGGACTGCACCCCTCTCAATGGCATTTAGTATCATGACCCATAATATCTTTCTAGACCAGTGTTTCTCAACCTTGGCCATTTGAAGATGCGTGGACTTCAACTCCCAGAATTCCACAGCCAGCGTTGC
>JANHFR010009064.1:217070-228418 GCA_032468015.1 Mimophis mahfalensis | reverse complement strand
CTGCTGCCTTTTCCATCCTCGGCTTATACTCGAGTCAATTAATTTTTCCAGTTTCCAGGCCTCAAATTAGGTACTTCGGCTTATACTCGGGTCAGCTTATATTCGAGTATATACGGTAGCCCTTTTTTATCTGATTCAATTTCTATTTTATTTTAGTTTTATATTGTTTTACTGTATCTTTATTCAATTTTTATGTGGTTTCTAAGTCTTCATTTTTAAGTTTTATATGACTATTGCATTGTGTTTGTTGTAGTTGGTCATTGTCCCTGTGTTTTTAACCCTGGTAATTAAATGAATTGGAAAAATACTTTTGATTTGACACATTGCCATTCTAGATCTGCCTTTCACCATTAATTGTACAGAAAGGATTGGCAGAAATGAGAATGTGGGCTGATCAGACAAGAAGCATAGTAAACAATGTCAGATGTGGAGGAAATAAACCAAACCTTCTTTAAGCTAAGCTACATACCACATAACTTTTAATTTCTTTTTCCAAAGTAGGACAAGAAGGGTAAAAGAAAAGAGTAATGCATATATATAGTGGATTAGCAGAAACTGACCATCACAGTAATTATTAGAATATGAGGTTCTAATAAGGAAAAAAGAATACCAGCATGTAAATATTCTGCATTAAGGTACACATACTTTTAAAATTATGGAAGAGATGCTTCCAGATGCAAGCCCAAAACTGCTTACATGCATTACATCTTTTTTCAGGATTCTAAGCATATATGAAAACATTAGAGTGTTACATTAAAGCCATATCTGCTTTAACAGGTCAGATCACCATATTTGGTTCAATGAATCAGATCTTTAAAACAGCTACTAATTTTTCAAGATCATGAGGAAGCATTTCTTCTGAAACATTTTCAAAACATACAGAAAGCCAATCTGAAATGATACAGATATTTCTCTAATGTCACAAGAGGAATAAGATGAATCGCTTATTGAAGAGATCTCCTATTATGTTGCTAAACTCTCCAACTCAACAATATCAGACAGCGAGCCTGAAAAATATCTATAGGCAAAGTTCTAATAGCCACTGAAGCAGAGAGTCAAGGCAACTTCTTCACTTTAGAAAATTTGTTTCATATTAATGGGCTTAACAGCTAAAACTGCAATGCTCCTTGCAGTATTAATGAAGCAAAACCCCTCATTTCAATTTTGGTACTAATATACATCTAGCTCAGATCCTTAAGAAAACATGGATGAATCTCAAGCTGCCCCGTTTCTACAAAGGTAAGATTTACCTTCAAGCATTTTTTGGAGACTGCTTCGCATAACATGGATGTTCTCAATACCTATGAATTGAAACTTGATGTTGGAATAATTGTCTTCATTTTCGTACCCTTTCCCAACTGCTCGGTTTGCCATTGCATTGAGCTGCAAAGATCAAGGAAAAAAGAATACCCTTCAGACCTCTGACATAATGTTCTTTCCTTTATAATGAAGAAGAAATAAAAACATTACCATTTGCCAAAAGAAAGAAAAGAAGGAAAGACCCCTCCACAATATTGGATTGTGAGTTTTATTACTGAAAATATGGGCTGCATTGTTTATTTTTTAAAAAGCTATGAAATAAAAATAAGATCTGCTGTCACCTTTGCCTTTGACTACTTTGGAGCTTTTACATTCAACAGTTACTTCAATTGTACAATTCATCCAGAAGATGGCAACCTCTCTTCAAAGCCACAGAACAAAGAACTGACTCAATCTGTTCTCAAATGCCAAATTATTGTTGACCTGAGCTGACTTGCTAGAGGAACCATTGAGTTAACAATGAGTGTGTTTTTAGAGGAGGAAGAATAGGAAATGCTAGTATGCTTTAGATACGGAACTCACTTTACCTGTGCGCTTGTACATGTGTGTGTGTACCTTCAAGTCCCTGCAGTTTTCAGAAGTGGTTTCAGAAGCAGAAAATTGTCTGCTTCCACCAGTTGAGAGAAAGTGACTGGCCCAAAGTCACTCAGCTTTGTGTCTAAGGCAGGACTTGGGCTCAAGGTCTCCCAGTTTCTAGCCTATGGTCTTAACCACTATACCAAACTGTCTCTCTCACCTTACCTATTGACAATGTCATCAAATATATGTTGAAGCATAAACACCCTTTTGGATGTTGCTGCACTCAACAAAAAGGCAAAGGTCAACAAGTTGTTATGTGGCCTATAGTACAGGTGTCCTGGATTGAATATGCATTTCCTAGAATCTAGCAAATCCTGTTAATGCTCTGGAAAGTTTCCTTGACAAGCCACGATGTGCTTGTACAAAGGCGCAATAGGGAATGTTGACCATATTACAAGTAGGCCTTTGGACACATGCTCTAGTCTTGTAAAGCTGGAGAGCCCTCTACTGCTTGTCACAAAATGCAAATAAAATTATATTTATTATTACTTTATGACTGCAAAAAGAAAATATCCTAATAATAAAAGTTATTTCACAATAAGAAGGCAGCCTTGAGGAGAAGCAGTCTCTCCTTTTTGGGAGGCATTTAGGTAGATACAGCACCCTGCCCTCTGTTAGACATGATAGAGTTATTGATTTTGGCATTAGAGAGAGTTCTATGACCTCCAAGATGCTTCCAAATCTTATATTATGTGCTTCTCTATTTATAGTGAGGCTATTATAGCAATTGTCTGGACAGCATTCCATAACTGAATCAGAATCTTTGTTAACTGTTCTGCAATTTCGAGAAATGATGCTCCTGCAAGCTATGGTTAACAGTGGAATTCTGCAAATTTCTACTCTTCATTAGCAGAGGAGAACTGTTGTTTGATAGAAGTTATAGTCTCAAATCAAACTACTTTAAAGGGTAGTTGTTATTTGGATAAAATGAAAAATGAAACAAAACTAAGCTCAGCCTTGAAGTTCAGTCTCACATGTTCTTCAAATAGTTGATAAAGAAATACCTTCTCTCCATTTTTTCAAGTAACCAGTACTTCAACTCTTTCAGTTCAAGCCCCTGTCCATTCAGTAATACATTTGCTTACTGAGAAAACTAATTTTAGGATTGTAAACACAATTCCCATTCCTATGCAGACAAAGCACTCCAGACAAAGCATGTGTTGCTAACAGTCTAATAAAATAATATTTCTATTTGCTGAAATTGACAAACAGAGCTTCCCTTCAGTGCAATTAAAAACAGTTTGATTCACTCTAAACCAGCTTTGACATCTGTTTAGTTTTTGGCAATTCTAGAATTTCTGGGACATTTCAGCTAATACTCAGCATAAAAAAAGACAACAGAATTTGAAGCCTCTTACTTTGGGGCGTGTATCAACAACATAGAGAAAATCACTTCCTGGATTTGCCTTTCGGATCAGTTGTAGCATTTGTTCATCCTCCAGGCATCGAGCACTAAAGCCCGCCAGTGGTTGGCTACTCCGACATATAGAAGCCTAGGAAATAACGAGAGAGAGAGAGACAAGAACAGCCACATGCTTTATTGTGAAAATATTTGATACACTCAGGCTTGGTTATAACACCCTGGTTTTGGCTTAGTTCCTTTTGTGTTCTCACAGCAAACTGACTTTTATGACATTTGTTACAAGCTGCCATTTTGAATTTTCCAGATGATACGCTGTCCATCAGATGTGTTTCCTGAATCACATTGTAAAGATTAAAATAAGATTAATGCAATTAAAATCTGATCAATTGGTCAATGTAAAAATATCTGATAATTTGGCCAGCAAATTTTTCTTATCTATAACAGGACTATAATAACCTTCATCAAGCCAGATACGGTATGTACCGTTCTTCGACTGGGAGATATTTTTGTAATCTTGTTTGACACAAATTCTTTCAAAATTATTTCAAAACTCAACAATATTAATATTAATATTAATAATCAGTATTAACTAAATTATTTAATGTTTTAATCTCATGCTTACATTATTCTGCTTGTAGTAATAGGAAAGTGCCGGAAAACGCCTCCTACTACGAAATTTAGAGCTTCCCACAATGATATGAGCAGTGGCTGATTTGGGTACGTAGATGTCAGTAGGATATGAATCACACACCTGTCCCAAAATAGAAGAAAGCAAAACTGAAGATTTTTTACTGGTTTGTTCAAACAGTCTATACTGCACAGCAATGTTTCTCAAGCTTGCCAATGTTAAGATGTATGGACTTCAGTTCCCAGAATTCTCCAGCCAGTCATACTGGCTGGACAATTCTGGTAGCTGACAAAGTTGAGAAATAACGTTGTATATATTTATTTTTTCAAACACTCCATAATACACTCCAAACTGTTTCACAAATAGTTATTTTATACACTTGCAGTGAGCAAGAAAAATGAATGACAATTCTCAGAAAATGTCAAAAAGTGCATACTTTCTGGTACTCCTGTATATTACCATAATATTCAAATAGTCTAAATAGTGTGACACACCTTTTATAACTGGAAGCCTATTGGGAAATTCTGAAAAGTTTAGACTTTGTCTATCTGAAGTTCACCAACAGAAAAGCTGCAAAAGGTTATTTCAGAACAAGATTTTTTTAAAAAATGACCAGATTACAGGATTTTTTTTTTCTCTGCAACACCAGCATCTTGTGTTTAAAGATAAAACATGATATGAAGTACGATATCAATCAACACATATTCCTCAAAAACAGTTCAGATGTTGGATGTAATCTATAGACCAACACAAGACAAAACTACTAGATAACCAATCACATAAGGAGGAAGGGAGTAAAGAGGAAGAATAAATAAAAAAAGAAAAACCGTAATGAAGGAGAGGGTGATGGAAAGGATGGAAATCCCAGTTACCAAGTAGTACAAGTAGATATAAGAAACATACCGTACTCAAGATCCATAAAGAATTCAAATGCCTATACACTAACAATTAATGTTTAGGGAACAAACTTGGTGGACTTGAGGGGGGAATGGTAGCAAGGAAGCGGAAGGGTGAAGGCGGAGCTCTCAAGTGGAAACCAGGCAAGTGAAGAAAACAAAGGCTGCAGTAAAGGATGAATGAAATACATGTGTTCTCTGTAAATATAAATGGCCTAAATATACCTACAAAGGGTAAAAGGACATTTGCAAAATTGTTGAAGCTCAAGCCAGATATAATTTGTCTACAAGAGACCCATGTTGATAAACAATACAATAACTTGCTACAAATTACTACCGTATATACTTGAATATAAGCCGACCCGAGTATAAGCCGAGGTACCTAATTTGAGGTCTGGAAACTGGAAAAATTAATTGACTCGAGTATAAGCCGAGGATGGAAAAGGCAGCAGCTTCAATAATCAAAATAAATACCAACCAGAAGTAACTGTGCTCCATCTCCTAGCTGGCTGACAACCACCAGAGCAGCAATCAGCCTGACCTCCACACATTGCATTTTTACCCAATCCCAAAGGGGTGTGGGGCGGGGCATTGTCTGCTTCTCCCACAACATGCCCCATCCCCTTGGGGTTTTTAGTTAAATCTCCACTTTGTGTTTTCCAACATTCCAGGAGCCCAGCAGCACTGACCCAAGTATAAGCCGAGGGTAACTTTTTCAGCTCATTTTTGGGGCTGAAAACCTTGGCTTATACTCAAATATATACGGTACATTGGGGAAATTATTTGTATCAGCAGCAACGCAAAAAAAAAAAAGAGGAATAGCATTTTATGTGAAAGACTACTTATATCCTAGATATGTCTATGCAGATGAGGAGGGATGGATCCTTATGGTAGAAGTAAAGATATTTGAGAAAGATGTTCTTGCTGGTGGGCATATATGCCCCCAATAGAGATCAGAAGGTATCTTTTGCTAAGTTACATCAGAAATTAGTGGAATTAGATTATGGTCAAATTTGTGTGATGGGGGACTTTAATTCGATGTAGACAAAGAGAAGGATTATAACCCAGGGGTAATGAACGGAGGACAGAGAAGGAGTAGGGAAGGGAAAAAAACACTTCCAAAAAGCTGTTTGGGGATGAAGGAGGAATTGGGACTTCATTGGCAGTCTCTTAACCCTTTATCTAATCAATGTACGTACTTCTCCCCCAGGCACCGGGTGTGGACAAGAATTGATATGGTTTGGATTACCAGCAATGTTGGTGCCTGGGTGAAGAGCGCTCTGATTGGACCCAATGAGTGGGCCAACCATGCCCCAGTGAGAGTTACCCTTAAGAGTTTGAATAGATATAATAAGAGATGGATTATGGGCCAAGAAATATTAAGACAGGGAGTTTAAAAATACTTTAGGGAAAGAACTGAATTACTATTTTAAGGAAAATAAACGCGAGGATACGGATTTGCAAACAATATGGGACGTGGCCAAGGCAATAATTGGGGGCCTAATCATAGGGAGAATGGCGGCCAAAGTGAAAGAGAAAAGTAGTAGGCCTATTAATCTGGTGACAGCCCTGGAGGAGGCCAAAAAAAAGCCTTACAATTGAACCCGGGGGAAGTTGAACAGAAGAGGGAAGTAAGCCTGATACATCAATTCAATTTATTAGAACATCTTTTGAGTGGGACGCAAGGATAACAAACCCTTTTTTATTGGCCTGGGAAATAAACTTTGGACACCAGATTAATTTGGATGATTGGCAGATGTCATGGGAAAGGAATATGGGACTGGTAATGGCTGTGTCCAACAAAGAGAATGTAGCTAAGATGTTTTACAGATGGCATATTCTGCCTGCTAAATTGGCAAAAATGTATCCAGGACTACCCCCTAATTGTTGGAAGTGCGATGACTCTCAGGGAACCTTCTTCCACCTATGGTGGACTTGTAGGGAAAAAAGAAGGTATTGGAGGTTGATTAAGGTTTAGCTGTGTGGCATAACCGGTCAGAATATTGAACTGGGCCCTGAGACATTTTTACTGGGCATGAGGCCTAATGATTTGAGAAGCAGTTGTTGGTATATTGTTCTACATATACTTACGGTGGCCAGAATTGTCTTTACACAATTCTGGAAGAAGAAGGAGACCCTGCCCGAAGACCAGATAATAGCAAAAATTTTAGATTGCGCTGAGGCCGAGAATGAATGGGAATGCTAAGAGACCAGGGGAACACAGAGAGATACAAGAATTGGGAATTGTGCTATAAGTGGCTTGCCCAAAAGGGAGAAACATAAGTAGATATATTAGAATTTGTTATGATTAGCTGAAGAATCTTATAGATAGGTTGGATTGGTATAGAGGTTATAGAAATCTGGAAATAACATAGAGAAGATGTATTATGCTGTTAATTAAGGTGTATATTATATACTAATGTAACTGTTTTAATGGATTTTTGTTCATAAATTTCTGTTTTTAAAATTTAAAAAAAAGAGAAGAGATGGAGCTGCATTATATATAAAAGATCACTACATCTTTACATAAATACACAAAACCAAGGATGAAAACCTCCTAGAATCCATATGAGTCAATATAAAAGGAAAAACAATGACATTGCTATAGACATATACTACAGGCCATCCAACCAAGCAAAAGAAATAGATGAACTCTTTGCTAATCAGTTAATAAATGCATGTAGGAAACGAGCCAGAGCAGTAATGGGAGACTTTAACTACCCTGATATCAACTGGGAGACAAACTCTGTAGCAAGCAGGAGATTGAACAGATCCTAACCAGCATAGCTGACAACTTTGTCATCCAAAAGGTAGAGAAGGGAATTAGAGGAAAAACTATACTGGACCTAATTCTTACTAATAGAGAAGAAGCAATAGAGGGAGTTGAAGTTGTCGGAACCTTGGGCAAGAGTGACCATGTCATAATGGAATTCAATGTAATCCAACACAAGCAACACAAACCAGTCCAACACAATGCTACTGAAAAAGAAAAACAAGAAATCCAAGAAGAGACCAGCATGGTTGCACAAAGATCTCTCTAATAAACTGAAAGATAAAAAGGATGACTACAAAAAATGGAAAGAGGGACACATAACTAAAGCAGAATATCATCAGATAGCCCAAATCTGCAGAGATAAAGTCAGGAAAGCAGAGGCTCAGAATGAACAAAGACTTGCAACACAAGTCAAAGATAACTTTTTTAAAAGTTTCTTTCAATATATAAATAATAAGAAAAAAGTCAAGGAAGCAGTTGGTCCACTAAAGAGAGAAGATGGCAAGGAAGTAACAAGGAATAGAGAGAAAGGAGAGCTTCTTAACTCATTCTTTGCACCAGTCTTCACACAAAAAGAAAACTACAATCCAACCTACCAAAAGCATAACTGTAAAAGAAAGACTAAGACATAAAAATTAAAATAAGAAAATGATATGAGAACACCTGTCTGACCTCAGTGAATATAAATCTCCTGAACCTGATGGATTACATCCCAGAGTTCAGAAGCAGCTGATAGATATTATCTCAGATCCATTGTCTTACATCTTAAAAAAAAAAATCTTGGAGCAACAAGGAACTACCAGATGATTGGGAAAGAGCTGATGTGGTTCCCATCTTCAAAAAAAAAATGTGTGTATGGGGGTGGGGGCAGACTCAGGAAACTACAGACCAATCAGCCTAACATCCATATCTGGGAAGATACCAGAAAAAAAAATCAAAAACAGATCTGTGAAAATTTATAAACAAAGTTATAACTAGTAGTGTGTTAAAAACAGATCATGCCAAACTAATCTTATTTCATTCTTTGACAAATTGACTAAATTAGTAAACCAGTGAAATGCTGTCAACGTAGTATATGTAGACTTCAGCAATTAATTTGACAAAGTAGACCACAACCTACTTCTGGGTAAGTAGAAAAATGTGGGATAGCAGGTATCACCGCCAGATAGATTTGTAACCAGCTGACAAATAGTACCATACTCAACAAGTAGCCCTTGACGGTACTACATCTACATGGAGGGAAGTAAGCAGTGGGGTACCACAAGGTTCTGTTTTAGGCCCACTACTCTTCAATATCAGTATTCAAGCTGCTTTATAAATCCTTAGTAAGGCCACAACTGGAATACTGCATCCAGTTTTAGTCACCACATTACAAAAAGATATTGAGACTTTGGGGTGAAAAGCAAAGAGCACTTCGTCAACTAAGATGATTAAAGGCCTGGAGATTAAAATATATGAAAAACAGTTGCAGTTGGGTTTGGCTAGTCTAGATAAAAGAAGGACTAAGGGGAACATGATAGGAGTATTCCAGTATTTGAAAGTTTGCCACAAAGAGGAAGGGGTCAATTTATTTTCCAAAGCACCAGACGACAGAACAAGAAACAATGGATGGAAACTAATCAAGGAGAGAAGCAACCTGGAATTAAGAAGAAACTTTCTAACAGTGAGGACAATCAATATTTGGGGGGTGGGCATGCCTTCAGAAGTTGTGGGTGCTTCATCACTGGAGGTTTTTAAGAAGAGACTGAACAATCACTTGTCTGAAATGGTGCTGTTTGAGCAGAGGGCTGAACTAGAAGAGCTCCCTTCCAGCTCTTTTCTGATTCTGATACTTCTGGAAGATACCAAGTTGAGAACTCTACTTTATCAATCAAAGAATACATAAGATACTACAAGTGTCTTCCTTCCTTTACACTCCCTTTCTAGAAGTTGATTTAACAGTTGCCAATTATTCATGATTTATGTGCCAGGAAATTATTTTTATGAATGCAAACCAATTTCTGAAGCTCAGAAGCTGGTTGTGTTTAAAATCACAATTTCTCAGGATAGCAGGAAAGTACCAATTTTATAAATCAAAAATAAACAACAAAATAAGTTTTATACAGAAGACCTCAAAGGCACATATCTTAAGTTAATATTTACTGGTTCAAGTATTTCATAATGAATTGAACTACTGAGTTATTTGGAAGGTGATCGAAACAGAAGTCTTTCACACCCTAGTATTTTAAATCACAATATTTAGACCTCAGACCATTTTTTTCATGAGCAGCAACTCACACGATAATCTCTATTGATGTCACTGATCTGCCAGTAATTATTTGGAATTCCCATACGATTGTATTCTTTCATTAAGTTTGTCAGATTCCAGCCTTGCTCTCGTTCTTCTTTGTTTAATTTTGGATTGAAAGAAAAACAGTACAGTTCTTCGTATTTCACTGAAAACAAGAAAACAAGACAGCTGCTGTTTCTCCAGTAGAATTATTGCTGTTATTATTAACACAAAAAGGCAAACACCAACATTTATTTGCTTGATTTATTTGCTTAATTGTTCCAACTGTTCATTTTTTGAAACCCAGGGGATAAAGCCAACTTCCTTAGAAAGTTATCATTGCAGAAATGCCAAACAAACAATTACAGAGTGGATTTCAGGTCAGTTCTGCATTTTCTTTCTCCGGACACTTTTAAAATAACATTTGGGAGACAGCCAATACAGTATTCTCCTTGAGGTTTTTGGGTAATTTAATTTTTACCAGGCAAAGCAGATGAACAAAGCAGAAACATTATTTTCCTGTGTTTTATTAATTTTGCTATATTAGATGGGATTTGATTCATGCTTACATTATCTAGTGTAATCAATGCCGGAAACAGCCACTTTAATGTAGTTGAAATTATTTTTCACATTTTGACATAACATGGATTGAGCCTTTAGACAATTAGAAATACTTGGAGGCAATGAAGGGGCAAATGATGGCATAGAAATGGCTGCCATATTGATTACAGCCATTGGCAAAGCATATAGCCGAAGATTAAAAAAAACACTGGTTTGTGTCAGTCACAGTTTATTTTTAAATAATGCTTCAATGGACTCCATAGGCCCAAAAGATAGTTAGAAACATATAAATTATACTTGAGGTTGGCACTTCACTTCAGAACAAACTATCTTCCCAATCATGTTTATAAATAAATGAATCTAATAAATAAGGAAGACTTGGGAACTTAGGGGGCAGTGCCAACAAATATATCATCCATGTAAAAGCACCCCAGTGTCAGCTTGGAAGGCATTTTTCTTTGAGGCTTCAGGGTTGCCACATTCAGTGCCTGGGAAATTGGGAGTGGGACTTCAAGGAGTGGTGGAAAATTAGCCACAACAACATTCCTTTCTCAGAGAGTCAAGGACATGTTACTCTGCACCTGGAGGGGAGCGACTAGGGATAGTCTCCAGCTGGAATGAGGTAATGATTGGACCATGTGGTGAACTATTGGGTACAGGGCAGTAGTGGTATCCTACCGGTTCGGCCCGGTTCGGCTGAACTGGTGACAACGATTAGGGGTGGTTCGCCGAACCAGCAAAAATCACCCCTGGCTGGCCCCGCCCACCTGCCCCCCCCTTCCCTTTTATTAAGCTCTGCTGATTCGTGCAGCAGAACTAGCAGCCGCGCGAATCAGTAGACCACCACTTTTGAAGCCAAGGGAATGTTTATTTATTTATTTATTTAATTTTATTTTAATCCCATTTATATCCCGCCCTTCTCCGAAGACTCAGGGCGGCTTACAATGTGTTTAGCAACA
>JANHFR010009064.1:183740-194609 GCA_032468015.1 Mimophis mahfalensis | reverse complement strand
CCTGGAGGAACATTGTGCATGGGGTCGCGATGGGTCGGACATGACTTCGCAACTAACAACAACAACAACAACAACAAAAATAGAGAGGCATACATTTCTGTGATTTTGTTTTTAATACATACTTGATCTACTTGATCACAGGAAAGAGACCAGATCAAGAAACTGACTCCATAGGAAGACTAAAACTATACATTATTAGGCGATGGTAGCAGAATCCTGCAAGCCTGAAAGGTAAAATATTTTACATTTCCTCCATTTTATAACCTTCTGAGTCAAGGACGGCCTCCTGCAGTACTCTGGCAGCCAAAGCGGAGCATGGAGGGCCGTGCACAGCCCTCCCATGCCCCATTTTGGCTGCCAGAGTGCTGCATGAGGACATCCAGACCCAGAATGGGGCACGGCAGGGGGGGCATGCACACCCCCGCATGCCATTTTTGGTAGCAGAGGGATCACAGGCTGGTCCTTTGCTATTTTCAATCTGGCCCCAGGGGCCAGATCTAAGCACCCCGTAGGTCGGATCCAGCTCGTGGAGCTTGAGTCTGACACCCTGTTCTAGAGCCATTTCTATGAGTTTTGTATGGTTCTGTAGCAATCTGCTATATAAATGTCAGTTTCATAAGCCCTTTTGGACATAGGAAACAAAATATTTGTGGATATTGGCTAGTGTTTTAAATGCAGTTATATTGAATCATAGGATAATTACATTTAAGTTAATTTTTTAGGCTAAAACTAACTGAAGATGAACTTGGTAATCACAGTTTCTGTTGTTTTTGATGTTTGTGTATTTGTGTCAGAAGCATCACAATTAAAATAAGGCAAGTATACAATATTTAAAAGATAAAGTACAAGGTTAAAATATGTACAAGTTAAACAAATCTTGCCCGGAAACTAGCAACATTAATTGCTTTTTGTCATTCTGTTGTGAGGTCCTCAAGTGTAACTGATTAGGACACAAAGGACAAGTCTACATATATGTTGTTGTCTGCATGTCATCAGAATTGCACAGGGCAGAAGGCACCAGAGAGGCCCATTTGTTGAAGGTGTCTCTGGATCTTTTTGTGTGGTATATTCAGTGATATTTCCATACTTCCCAGGTTTCGTCAGGCCCAGGTGCCAGCTCCTCCATTGGTTCCATCCAGTATTTGTTCTTTGTTGCTTTCCATAGGTGCACTCTGCTTTCAAATTCTTCAGCCCATGGAAGTTTTTCCTGGATTTCAATCTCTGATGAGCTGGTTATAGGGCCATAGAGAAGGTGTTGTTTAGATAGAGATTATTTAAGCCACTCTCTGTATGCTGCTTCATCTCTGTGAACAGTAGGTGGGGCGATGCCTTAGGTAGCGCCAGCTAGGTGGTAGATCTTATCTAGAGGGGGTAGATTTAAGGCATAATCAGTAACAATTCTGCTAGCTTCATTCAAAGCAACATCTTCTCTCCCAGCATGTGCTGATTTATACCAGATTAGGCATGCATATTCACCTGCTGAGTAGTTAAAAGGCAGAGCTGTTGTCTTAAGGTCCCTTAGAGCTCATTAATGAATGTTGTTTTGTTGACTAACCTTTAGTTTACTATTGGTACAGTGCTCCTTTTATGTTAGAGCCCTATCTAGGGAGACTCCTATGTATTTAAGGCTGTAGCAATGCTCCAATAACATCCCTTTTCATATAATATGCAGTAGCCTGCTTATTGTGATGATGGAAGGCGTATATGTGAATTTTTGCTGGATTTGGTCTTAACTAGTTACCACAATAGTACTGCCCCAGCTCTGCCATGGCTTCAAATGTTCAACCTCCTCAAATGTTTTTCCCTTACAGCCGTTGTTGTTTTTGATAAAAAGTTATTATTTAAAAGCTACAACTTTGTTAAAGGACGATTACATTTTTCTCTTGCTAAATTACAGTACTGTGTTCTATTTGGACAAGTTGGAAGAAGCTATCATAATGTAAGACAAGGTAGTTTGTATAACTATCTTTGCTGAGTTTGTAGTAGGTTGTGCAGTCCTAATGGATTACATTCATCCTATCTATTTCTTCTAAAAAGTTCAGAGGCCAAGTAAAGGACCTGCATTTCATATAGGTAATAATAACTACATACAGGTAGTCCTTGACTTGCGGCCATAATTAAACCCTGAATTACAGTTGTAAGTCATGCCAGTCATTAATCACCACATGACTGGGACCAATTATCCTTTTTGCAGTAATCCATGAATGCCGCAATCATAAGGCAAACATTGTAGCCCTTAAACAAATCCATTGTGTTCAATAGATGTTTCTTGCTGGAAACCAGAAGTACATGGCAGTTCCAGCAAAAAATGTAAATTGTTTATACGTGATCGCAGGACACTGCAGACGGCCATAAATGTGGGCTGGTTATTGAGAATTCAAAATGCAATTCCAACTGGTTATAAGTCAAGGTCTGTCTGCACATATATTTAATAAATAAATAAAAACCATCAAGATATACTTGACATTATATTTTTAACATGTAGGAAATACTTGCAAATAAAATATGATATTTTTATTTTTCTGTTACTATTTAGAATTTTTATGCTGAATCATAATACAGTGAGCATGCTTTGTGATCTCAGGCAATGTGATTTGTAAACCATAGTTTATGATTGGTAGTATATTGTGTAAATCCAGTCAATTGAATGAAATAAGCTGTATTTAAATAAACTAATACACTGTATGTACCAAGTCATCATCTGTATCGATTAAAGGTAATGATGATAAAAAAGAAAACTATTTCATTGATTTTAATAGGCTTCTTTGCAACTTGAAGATTTTCCTAAAACTTACAACTTGTCATGATCCCCCTTACAAATCCTGTATTAAATTGAATTTAATCAAATATACACTTCTTAGTTTGATATATGTTGAATAGAAAAACTGATTTCTAAATCACTAGCTAAACATTTGGAAGGTTTGATACACAGATTGTACCATATGACTTTTAAACTTTCCTCGGTAACATTGCTGTACAAAATTTGTGTGCTACTTACGTTTGAATATAAGAGTTCTTGACAGATTTCTAAATTCTTTGCTGAATCATATCAATAGTTTACTTATGTTATCTACTACTAACTTTTCTGATACGTTGGAATTTGTCACAGAGCATTTTCACCGTATTGGCTTTTGAAAATTTCCATGGGTTCTTTTATGTAACAAGCTTATGTAATAATAAATTTATAATAATTTAGATGTGCTTAAATTCTATAAAGTAATATACCATGTGTGTGTGTGATATCTATATCTATCATCTACCTATCTATCATCTATATAAAATTACAATACAAATGCAATCACTTTTAGATTTCCATCATTTAAAATTAAATTGAAATTTAAGCATATTTTGAAGAACAAGTTTTTAATTGAAATTTAAACTTATTTAGAAACACAGAATTGAGATCTGTAGCTCACTGATTCACTGAGACATTGTTGTGATAAACATTTGCAGAACTCATACCCTGGATAACTTCACTGTGAAATTATCACAATTAACATAATTCAGAGTACAACTCCTTTTCCATCAAACTGATCCTGTGTAAGATCTTGTATTCAAACCATTGTCTCCTAGTCTTAATACAGCTGGCATCTTCCACCTGTATCTGGTACACTGCCCCCACCCCCCGAAGACTGGAGAAGAGGGAGACCAGCTTTTTCAGAATGCGTTCTTGTCTCTGTGCTTGGCTTACTTAATTTCAACCTCTCAAGTTCCTATGATGCATTTATTTTGCAGCGTTAGCTTCTGACATTAAAAAAGCAGGCATCTAATCCATTCCTGCACATTTAATCTGTAATCATCATTTCAAGATAATATTAATTATCCTTAGAAGTAAAAGAAACATTTATTTATAACTGAGGCAACTAAAGCCATAGAGTTCCATTTTCAAGGTGCATGCTTTACTTTAAATAGCACTTAATATATCAGTAACAGAGCATGAAGAATTCTTCTTGCAAACATAAAAGGAATCGCTTGAATGTTGCTTCCTATACAAAGTTAGGACAGCATGGAAATGAAGTTCCACTCATTTTTAACTATTCTGTGCAGGTACAATTATGTGGTTATGTAATTAAAACCATGTGCCTTACGAAATGCATTGGGAACTTGATGAGAGATTTTCAAGCTGATCACATCATGCCTGCGTCAAATGACCTTCTGCTAACCCAAGCATATGTTGCAACCTTCTCCACTGACTGAAATAACCATGGAACAAGGCAAGCCTGTCTGGAGCCAAAAGAAGGTTGTGGGTTTGCATTCAACACATGCATGGAGAAAATATAACATTTGAAATCTTCCTGTTATGTGGCACTAAAAATTTCAGGAACTACATGTTGTAGGAATGATGGATGCTGTATCGCCAAAAGTAACCAAAAAATAATGCCTACTTTGAACATCCTGTTTAAAAAAAGATAGTAATAACTGCAGGATCCAATCTGGGTCATCACAGGGACCAGAGGTTTAGTGTGCCATATTCTGGTAAAGAGAAGTAGTTTCTGAAATGGGTTCCAGCATGAGTCTGAAAGCTTGGAAGAGAAAACCTCTGGTCCTGGTGGCTGACTCAGATTGGTATCCTATAACATTATCCTGGGACACGTATATTAGCCTTCATTCGATATTAACAACTACTAAATAAGGGAATCAGCATGTTTGTTTCCTGCATTTATTGTTTTACTGTTGTGGCCTCATGGCCACTGGCCCCTCTGGCAGCTGAATCAGATGAGGCGGTTGGGGCCAGCATCAAAGCAGTCTGAAAGCTCTGAGCGAAAAGGGGGTATGGAGCTGTCAGAGATGGAGGCAGAGGCGGAGCCTCAGATGGAGAGTCAACAGCCCTCAGGTTTGGAGGTGGTTGATGAGGAAGAGGAGGAACAGCTGGGTCCGATGCCTGACGCACGGATGCACAGAAGGCAGAGGAATGGAGAACAGCAGGAAGTTTTGGGCCGATCCTTGGTAGGGAAGAGCAACCACTAAGAGCCACCCTAGCTCTGGGGATAAAAAGCAGGGGGCAGAGACAAATAGGTGTGACAGACAACTATTTGTCTCTGTCGGTCAGCCACGGATAGTCTGAACTTCTGAATCCTGTCTGGAATGTATCAGAATTCTTCCTTGGAATCTGTGGCCCTGAGAGTTGGGTGTGCCTTCAGAGTGTGTGCGTATCTGCTGCTGGAAAAAGAGAGAGCACACCTTCTAGGACTTCCATTACAAGTGTGGTAAGAGAAAGAGACTCCTGGTGGGTTGGAGTCATTTTTGGGGGGAAAGGAGCAAGCTTCAATTTCCACAGGCACTTAGAGACCTCGTTAGCCAGCTGTAAGAGAGAGGGACTCTTTGCTGAGGTTGCTGGCGCTCCTAATAAAGGGATCATTAGTAACAAACAGTGTACTACTTGTGTTTGGGAGCCGGGTCAGAACATTTACAAATAATTGGAGGTGGTGAACATATCCAATACCCTTTCTTCCAATTTGCCCCATGAAAAGAACCATGTGAGGTGAGTTGGGCTGAGAGAGAAGGACTGGCTCAAGGTCCCCCAGCTGGTTTTAATATCTATGACAAGACTTGAACTCACAGGTTACTGTTGCAATGGAATTGGTTCATAACACTTCTGATCATATTGCACTGACATGGATGCATTTGAGGGAAATAAATATTCTGCTTGAATCAGTAAATGCTGTAAAATAACCTCCTTAAAGTCCTTGACTTATGTCCTCAGTGGAACTTGGAATTTCAGTCTTAAGTTATTGCAGTCATAAGGCAAGGCAGAATCGATTTTATGACCATTTTTATGACAGCTGTAAAACAAGTCACCATGGTTAAGTGACTCACATGGTCATTAAATAAATCCAAAATACTGTAAGAGCATTTTTTTTTGCCATTTTTAATCAGAAAACAGCCAAAATTGTGGTCTCCTGAAACAGGTTGTAAATGTGAGCCTGTTATCAGGTACCCCAAATGACTACACAATTGTAACTTCAGGGACAGGTCATAAGTAACATTTTTCTAGCCCATTGTAACATCAGTTGGTTATTAAATAACTAGTCATAAATCAGATATTACCTGCAATGACATTTATGGCACCTTGTTCCTTAATACACAACAACCCCTGGGCTGCAACTCACTACCAGGTTGTGGGCTATTTGGAACCAGGCCACACAGGTGGACATAGCTCAAGTTGTGTGAGCAGCGTGGACGCACACAGACAGTTCATCTTATGGAAGTCGAACTGCATGTGCATGTGTATGCACACTGGCCCACCATTTGCACAAGTTGAGATGTATGAGCGCGTGCCAGCCTGCTACTCATGCAGCCTGGTTCCCCTGTCACCCCTCCCCACCTGGCCAACAAGCCACAAAGGTTGGGGACCGCTGCCTTAATATGATGACCACAAGTTCTACTTTGGCATATTTGAGTTCTTACCTAGATTTTCATGGTTTTTGAATCGCATGTGGTCAGAAGGAATGCTTTCCTTACTGTATCCAAATCCAGCACATTTGCAGTGATTACTATTCTCACAAATCAATTTAAAATCTTATTTTCTTAGCTGAGATTCTGTAATTATTATCTATCATTAAAAAAGGGCCTAAGATACTGGGAATAAAACAAAGCTGCTGATCACAAAAAATAAAAATAAAAATGCAGCAATGCTAACCCGTGGGAAAAAAAGAATTAAGACACTGGTTGATATTTTACCTAATTACCATGCAGGTAAATCATCAGTTTATCCTTATCAGGTCTCTAAATAATGTCCATAACTGCAGATACAAGTGGTATGATAAAAATGCAATAAAAGCATGATTACTTCCTTAAATTTGAATGGACAGAAGTGATCTGTCACTAACTTCGTTATTTATTGTAGTGTCAATAAACAATACAGTGAAAACATTCCAAAAGCTTTTTAAATTTCATACTGACCATGCAATTTTAGGTATACAGAATTTTGTTGGTTTTTTCCCCCTAATATTCCCAGAGTTTTTTCCAGAATATCTTTTCAGTTATAAAAATGCCAGTTTGTAGAAAGTCATTACAGTAGAGTATTTTCAACTACTGTGTATTTCTGGAGAGGCAAGAATAAGGCAAGTTCAATGTTTTCTGATTGGCACGTTTTTGTAGAAAATATTTGTATCGTGCAGCTGATCTCATAAAAGTCTTAATTTTAGCTTATTATGGGCATTAAGTGGGTAAATCATGGGCATAAAGTGGGCATTAAGTAGGTAAAGAGCCTTGGTGGTACACCAAGCCGGGTGCTTGCAATTAGTACGAGTTCTAATCTCACCAGGCTCAAGCCTTCCATCCTTCTGAGGTAGGCAAACTGAGGACCCAGATTGTTGGGGGCAATAAATTGGCTTTGTAAGTCGATAAGCTGACTTTGTAAAACACCGCTTGGGGCCCCCGAAAGCCCTAATAAGCAGGTCTATACAAAGAATGAAGGCAATTGCTATAACTGCATTGTAAGCCGCCCTGAGTCTCCAGAGAAGGGCGGCATATAAAAAGAAATTTAAAAAAAAAAAATTAAACACAACTAGTTACTAACTAATTTGCTACGTGAATTTGGTAAAAATTGTCTCCATTATCCCTGATAATCTGAGTTCACGGAATCAGAACACATTTGTCTCTCCCAAATCTTAGTTGACTAAATCAAACAGTAAAAGCAACACAAGCAACTTGAGGGTTAAGGTAGGGAATTACTATTTATGGGTTCTAAAATATTATTCTATTCAGTGAATAGGATGTTTCTAAAGTAGTTTACCAGCCCCCCCCCCCCTTCCTTACATCACTCAAACCTGCAAGTGTGAGTCATGGTGTTCTTATTTGCATTTCCATTTCCGGAGCTTCTTTTTTGTTACAAATTTTCCTATAGATAGTGCATTTTTATTTTGTCCCCCAAATGGATTTATTGAATGTTGACTACAAGATTTAATTTAAGCCTATGCCTTTAAAAGCTGGTTCTTCCTCCAACCTGTTTTTTTTTTAAGTGGCTTGAGGTGGAGCTGAGTAGGACACTGCCAAGAAAGTTATAAGTAGTGGCCTCAGTTTGCTTAGGAACAGCCAGCGCTTGGAGGATGATACAGTAGTAGTCTAGATAACTGGTTTAGGCATATGGAAATCTAGAATAAATAATTGGTTTTTATGGATTCATAGCTTTTAGATATGTCTGTGGAATAAAAACTTTTTTTTCCTGTAGAGGAAAATCTGCTGCCCAGTGAAATAATTTTATGAGATTACTTTTAAGTTGGAAGTATCACCTATCAACAAAGTTAAATATGCAAGTGTTTTATTTTTGAAAACATAGCCAAGGAAAAGGAATTGACTTACAAAGCACCATTTTCCTGTCCTGCTTACAATTAAGGAGAACTTGAAAGTGCAATTTGAAAAAAATTGGTAAGTTTTGGTATTTATAATTTTGTTTGCTGTGTATCACAAAATGCAGGCTCCTTTGGGAATTAAACAAATAATTACTGTTTTTTTTAAATAAAATATGTAGGGAAGAATGCTGTTTGTGTTATAATTGATCTGCACTAAATGTTCAAGCGGCAGTGATGTATAAAAGATTACATGATTACTGTCAAATGCTGTTTTTTGGTCGATTTTTTAGTATATCAGATTGAATTTTTCTATATCACATGATATACCTCCTTCAGAAATCAGTAGTCTATTCACTGATTTTACAATGCACATTATAAGTCACTGCTATTTTTAACGTTGCCCTAATTTATATGGGCATTGGGATATATTCTTATTGAAGAGTTCTGATTTTTGGGGTTTTGTTTTGAATCTTAGGCGGAAGTCATATTCTAAGTGTGACTTTATATATCTATATCTGTCATAATCTACCTACCTACCTACCTACCTGCCTGCCTGCCTGCCTGCCTACCTACCTACCTACCTACCTACCTACCTACCTACCTACCTACCTAAGTCATAGTATATATAGAGACCCATTTTAGTGGTACAAATAATCCTAGATTTACCACCACAACTGGGACTAGCATTTATATTGCTAAGCAAGACAGTTGTTATGTGAGTTACACCCAATTTTACAACCTGTTTGCAATAGTTGTTAAGTGAGTTGTGTGGTTATTAAGTTAATTTAGTTTCCCCCATTGACTGGGAAAGATTGCTAAATGGTTATATGATCCTGGGATGCTACAACCATTGTAAATGCATGCCAGTTGTCAAGTGCCCAAATTTTGATCACATGACTATGGGGATGCTGCTAGGGTCATAAGTCACTTTTTTCAGTTCTGTTGTAATTTCAAACAGCGCTCAATGAATTGTAAGTCGAGGACTACCTGTATTAGAAATTACATTGTGTTTGAAATAATCACTTTCATTTCAATAATGGCATGTTTTTAGAGTATGAGATACAAAAAGGGTTTTGAAATACAATGGTTCTAGTACCATATTTTAACATACAATTTTGAGATGGTAAGGATTTGACAAATCATATTAATACTCTTTCTTTGAATTATCCTTTTTGGAAAAGGACAGAGAAAAGTTTTGTTGCATGTATTTGTGGCAATGGAAGGCAGCAACATATCTCTGCTAGGATTATTTATTTGTTTGTTTGTTTGAGAAGATTGTGGGGCAAGATGCAGCAAATGATATGACTCATAGAACAAAAGCTTAATTATTTCACTGGCCAGTGTGGGAAACTGCAGTCTGGAAATCTTTCTTAAAGTGAGTCTGAACATCCTAAAAGTCTCCTATAGACATTGGTTTAAAGTACATGAAGATCATTCTGGGAGTTTTATATGCTGGTGTGCGCAGCCTCAAAACTTTCACAAGACTATAGACTCTAAGGTAGTGCTGGCAGGTTTAATAATTAAAAATCTTTCCAGGATGGTGTAAAAGAGATATAAAAACCCCCCAAGAAATTGTAAGAACAGAAGAGAAAATCTGTAGATACGCATATCAGAAGCAGATTAATTGAAGAAGTTAGTGAGAAGAGCATACTTGTAATTTTTCCTTTTCTATAACTACAAATTTAGTAGTGGGCAACTTAATGGTCTAAGGCTACATGTCAAGTTCCTGGTTGCCAGAGTAGCACCCTACATTCCCTATAACTGTCTTTGCTGAAACTGGGAGCACAAATCTCACCATGTTTAGGAAGGAAGCAGATTAAAATTCTAGTGCATGTCCTACCATAAGGTTAATACTGATTTTTTTTAAAGTAAGAAACCTACAAACGTTCCCCCTATTCCAAACCAAGAAAAAAAAATACTTCCATTGAGTTTGCCCTACAAATGCTATAGCAAGAATAATGTCAGAAGTTCATGAATTATGGGAAGACTGACTTGGAAATCTAAGTAACTGGGAAGATAAATAGAAATAAAGGTTGTTGACAGCTGATCTGAGTGGCTCAGTTCTTCTAATCTAAATATATGTGAAAACACTCTTGAACCACTCAGGCAAGATATAGAAGTGGAGTAGGTTGACTTCTTGAGGATTTTCAAGAAGTCAACCTTGCTAGTCTACAATTCTAGAAATACGGATAGACTCCCATCCAAGTACTGACCATTCCAATCTTGCTTAGTTTCTCTGTTGTACAGAATTAGCTAGAGGCTTTATCTTGCTAATACCATTGTAAATATATACCAACATTTCAGGTTAAACTATGGAATAATAGCTGAATCTGACCTATCATGTATTTCCGTCTACCCTGTAGCTTTCTCTTCAACCTTGCACATTCACAGCAGGCTACAATCTATTTCTTTGATATCCACTGCATGTTTATGTTGGTCTGGTAGAAAAAAGACATATTCACACTTACAAGCATAGAAGAATTCGGTAAATTGCATCACCGTGGTGGTGCAGGGGAATAATGCCTCCTAAAGTACTACCAGCTGCCTGCAATTAGTGCAGGTTCGACTCCCACCA
>JANHFR010009064.1:163741-174590 GCA_032468015.1 Mimophis mahfalensis | reverse complement strand
CTATATAACCTTTCGACGATATAAAGTTAATACCGTTTTAACCCCAATCAATTACATATTTTAATTTAGGAATTAAAGAGAAGAAACAATCAAAAGGAAGTAAAAAAGAGAGGGGGGAAAAAGAAAAAGAAAACCCTAATTAATTACCATGCAAATTGAATAAATCCAAATAAAGTAGGAAAGTTAATTATATACTAATTGTCAGTTTTGTATCAACAGAATTCATAGATATGCTGTAAATAGGATAAATTCCCAGTCTTATGGAAGAGGTAATATCCAAATCTTCACACAAGGAAAAGAAATCAATGTATTCAAGTCTATTGGAAAGGAGTAGGGAAAATTAGACAAGAAAAAAAAAGTCCATCTCAACACCTTCTCCCGGACCGAGGGTAAACAGATGGGGGAGGGGAGCAGAACTCCAAACTGGAAAGCAAAGACTAAATATCCAATTGTAATAGCCTTAATATGAGCAAATTCTCAACCTCCTTCCCACACCTCCAAACAGTAAATTGCCCGATCCGTCTGAATCAAATGGATCGGGGGAAAAAGCAGTTCCATACCAGTCGCTCCTCAGCCACAAAATTGAAAGTGGAAATCAGCTGTTGGGCGGGTCTTAATGATCACGTGCACCCAAACTATCGGTGAGAGAAAGCCGATTGATTAGCGCTCCGAATATCCACACAGTTCAACAACAAATAAGTCAGCTAGAAAAGAAATCATCTCAAAGTCGCTTCAACCTTCCATACACTCTGGAGAAAACAAGAAATAGCAGAGGGTGGGGAGAGTCCAATACAACGCCAGAGTTCTTACGTTCCACTCACAAGATGATAAAGCGATCACAGTCCAAAACTAACAGTCACGTTGAACTTGAAAAGGTAGGTTCTTATAAATGCTGCAGCTCCAGGCCAATTCCGAAATTTTTCAGCATCTGTATTCTGCTCTGTAGAGGGGATTACCAACACTCATTCAAGCCGGGTCATCACTCTCACTGCCAAACTCCTTAAACACAGTCACGCTGAGTCATGGCTTTGGGGCCCTAGGCCCTCTTCTCCCACCGGAGATCAGAGCTGTTGTCCTCTAGCTCACAAGTTGCTCGCACCGCCCCTCATGCGCTGGAACTTTCACCCTTCTTTGCCGATCACTTCCTGATCAACAACGGCTTGTTTAGCTGCCTAAGCGGAGAGAAATTCCATGGGGGGAAGAGGAGCCTTCCTCACCCGCTCCATTCGCCAATGACGTCAACACCGAAAGTCCAGTAGTTAGGCATTTTAAGGGCACTGGACTAGAAAGATGGAAATCTGAGTTCTAGTCGAGATTTAAGCATGGAACCCTACTTTGGGCCACTCAGTCTGTCTCATCCTCAGGAAAAAGACAGTAGCAAACTATGGTAGGTTGGCAAATGTTACCCAGAAAACTTTATGGACTAATTGCCAGGAGTCAATAGTGACTCAAAATTCCTTTCTAATTTTAGCTTGTTGTGATAACTGTGTAGGATCTACACTGTAGATTATATTGTAGCTAAGCACGATAACATTTATTTTAGTCACATTTAGATGGTAAAGTTGCAATAATTAGCTTTAATAAGCTACAACAGAGAAAGGAAGACATAAGCTATACGTTTTGTGGTAGAATCATAGTCTTTTCAGATTATGATTGTGACATACACTTTATCTCACTTACCCACCCAATTAAATGTACTCAAGTAAAGGAATTACCTGTTCTATAATCATAGAGAAATTGTATGTGATTTCTCAATCACACTATGATGAAAAAGAGGCTGGGGGTTATGTGTGTCTATGTGTATCAGATAACATTTATGTGCAGCACTGCCTTCATCACTTCAATGAAAGGAGCAAGATTATGCAGACTCGTGAAAGCAGGAATATGTTAATAGAGAACGTTTTTCTTTGACCCCCATAATGAAAAAGAGCAGATTATTGTAACATGGTTGAATATGGCTAATCAAATTGTTGGTAATGGCTGTAGTATGGTGCTTTAGCCTGGCCCATTTTGGCATTATGGATAATAAATATTTCCTGTTTCTGTACTAATTGAGAACGTTTTTGTGGATATATTTCTCTTTGTCAATGTTGTATCATCAAATGCAATTGCAAATAAAGCATATCTTAAAGCCATTTTCCATACTGCTGTTTTTGGGGAGCATCTATAAATGCGTACATTGTAAGAAGACTTGGAAGGTGCAGTGGATTGCTGTTTATGAAAAGGTTGTGAATTAGAAAAACTACAATAAGCAAGATTAGACTAAATGTTGATCTATCAGTTGTCTTCTTAAGTAGTACTGGTAGTATTATGAAGTACAATTAGTGAAATTTCATAATCATAATTTATGTATGTTTTCAGTGGTCTGAAAGTAAGTGAAAGTAAGAATAATCCCTTAATTTTGTGCTATTTCTTAGTGATGTGTGTATACTGTATTTTTTCTTAACTATATCAACCCTTTGATTTAAAGAGTCTTGGTTTAGCACACTCTGGACACAATAGATAAAATCTGTCTCTATATTATATGGTTCTATCCATAGTTGTACAGAACAGCAAAACCTTATTCATCATTTCAAACTTGTTCAGAATATGTCGAGTAAATCCTGTTTGGATTTAACAGTAATTTGGGTTTTACAGACACCCTTCTCCTCCATTAAGTCTGTTAGACCAAGGTTCACTGTGTACAAATGGTTGTGTTATAAAGAATCTGAAGATGATATTTTGGGTTCTTTGTTTTACAGTCATCTCTTTTTCATTTTTAGGCTTTTTCATCCAACATGACCGGTGGCCCAGCCTTGTCATTTGCTCGGTGTCTGCTGAGGAGAAAAATCATCACCAGTGATAATCTTGAAGATTCCAAGCTATGCCGCTGTTTATCAACTGTGGATCTTATTGCTTTAGGAGTAGGAAGCACCCTTGGTGCTGGTGTTTATGTCCTTGCTGGAGAAGTTGCAAAAGCAGATTCCGGACCTAGTATTGTACTTTCTTTCCTCATAGCCGCCCTAGCTTCTGTCATGGCCGGACTTTGTTATGCAGAATTTGGCGCTCGTGTCCCAAAGACTGGTTCAGCCTATCTGTACACCTATGTAACTGTTGGTGAAATCTGGGCTTTTATCACTGGCTGGAATCTCATTTTGTCCTACGTTATAGGTATGTCTGAAAGTCGTCAGGTTTATAAGGAAAGTCAACACAACCTTGTGGCTCTGGATCTTGGCTGCTGTTGACTATTTTGAGTAAGCCTCTGCTGTTTCTTTCTGATGAGAGAGCCAGAGAGAAAAAGAAGCAGAGGCAGAGCTTCTAGACATGCTCTGAAATGGATTTGACCTTTTGCTGTCCGTTGGCAATGGTGAAGATAGTACAGAATACAGCAACCAGCAATATGAGAGGAGTTTTAACTCACTATGTACCAGTATTAGGATGATGACATAGAAGTGATACATGAACTAAGTAGAGGATACTTCAAACTCAAATATACAGGTCTTTAATTTCAGTAGAAATCCTGGAAACCAAATACATTCAACAGGTTGACTCTCAGAATTGTATTAGCCTGTAAGTTTGACATATATGATTTTTCAGGCACAGTATGAATCAACCAATTGTGGGTACGTAGGATTTAAAGTATAAACGTAGCAGATTGTAAAATATATACCACTGTTGTTTCTAATTATTATTTGAAGCACAATGTTCATGTATTGCGTGCCATGCTGAAGAGGTAGTTGGGAAGTTTTTACAAAGAGTATGACACAAATCAATAATATTGTGGACGTTTGCAAACTGATATATTAAATTTTTCTTCATCTTGATCAGTATCTCAAGCATTAATACATCAATCAGTTTTAATTATAGATTATATGATTATTTAATTCAGTCAGTTGTTAAAGTTATTTGTTCTGGAATAGGTGTGGCTCATTCATTTACATTATTGGTAGTGTGGTTACAGTCCCTTTTTTCTCCTTCCAAGACAGATAGAGCTTCACTTTTTCTTAATTCTTCTCTTTTTTCTTTTTAAAGAATTAATTTAACATGGCTATTGTTCTGTTAGACAAGCTTTTATGTGATCCAAGACACATTCAGAATAGTTTGCAGTTGCTCTGTTAGTCATTCATATACATACATACAGTTTAAAGTAAGCTAAAATGTTTTTACATATAACATTACTCTTTTTTATTTTAAATAGCACACATTAGTTACCTGATAATTCTTCTGATAAAATAATTCTACTGATAAAAAACCCCCTATCCTGTTTGAATTAACCCTACTTCCCCAATATTTGGTCAATAAATTGAGATGTATTAGAAAAAACCTACTTATGTAACCTAATGTGAAATATCAGAGAAGTGAAACAATGCTGTAAACACATATCCCTTAGAGTGGGTTGTGCTTGTGTGTATGTGTACTAAAGATGACTAGCCTATTTCAAATTCAAACTGATATTTATCAGCAGTGTTTGTTTTCACTTTCAAAGTCAAAGTTATCCACAAAAGATTGCTTTGATATTCATCTGAATATATTATAAAGTAAGATTACTTTTAAAAAATTACAAGCAAGGACTATGTTTATGCCCCTGTCTACTCGAAGGCAGATTTTCCTAATGAAGTAAATTATTTCTATTTATATTGAAGGGAATTACCTATAGGCTGCATGTAATCCTCATAGCCCATGTGCTATTCACCACTGAAATTTGGTGGTGTAATTTGGTCTCAGTATTTGGACAATGACAGAATTGCAGTGTACTTTTAGAATTCATGGTGTGTCTACATTGTTTACCAAATTTTGAGTTTTAACATTTATTTTTTCCCATGACCACTTATGTAATCTTGGCCATATAAAAAGTTTGGCATCTTTAAAATATGAATGAACAATTTATTCTTATTGTTTATTTGATATCATTTCAGCATGACGGTTCAGGCATAAGATTGGAAAGATTTTTTGGAATTAGTATGATAACATAATTACAGAATGCAATTCTGATAGCATGATTACAGATAGCATAATTACAGAACTTGAAAAGAATGATAGGATAATTACAGAACTTGAAAAGAATGATAGCATAATTACAGAACTTGAAAAGATTGGATTGTTGCTATGTAAATTGAACAGTACTTGTATGCTATTTGCCATTGTGATCTGCCAAATATACTACATTTTTGTTGTTTATCTCAAAGGTACTTCAAGTGTTGCAAGAGCATGGAGTGGAACCTTTGATGAACTTCTTGGAAAACAAATTGGTTATTTTTTCCGAACCTACTTCAGAATGAATTATTCTGGTTTAGCAGAATATCCAGATTTCTTTGCAGTCTGTCTAATATTACTTTTAGCAGGTACAGTACTTTTAATGTTCATTTTTCTTTGACAATGATTTGTTAAATGAAACAAAGTTCAGAGAAGGGGTGGTGAGGTGGCGGTGGTTATTAAGGATAGTCTGTGTCCAAGGGAGTCCACTGTTCCTCAGATAGACGGGTGTGAGTCCCTTGTTGTGAGATGGGGTCTCGGGGTTCAGGTGGGCCTTTTGCTCCCGTACCTGTCTCCCTGCTGCATGGCATCGGCCCTGCCTGAGCTGCTCGATGTCATAACCGGGTTGGCAGTTGATTTTCCCAGGCTTATGGTTCTGGGAGATTTCAACTTGCCTTCTGTCAGTGAGACGTCGGAGGTGGTTCCCCGGCTCCTGTTCATGGCTTCCATGAGGGCCATGGACCTGACCCAGTTAATTCAGGACCCCACCCACAGTGGGGGACACACCCTTGATCTGATTTTCATCTCTGGACAGTGGGCAAATGATCTGGGCGTAGAAGATATAGTTATTGAGCCCTTGTCATGGACAGATCATTTTCTCCTGAGGCTAGACTTCAATTCCACTGCCCCCCACCGCAGGGGAGGCGGAACCAACCAGGTGGTTCCGCCCCAGGTGCCTGATGGACCCTGATAGGTTCCTGACGGAGCTTGGGACATTTCCTGAGGCCCTGGCACACAGCTCGGCCGACGACCTAGTGGATGCCTGGGATAGGACTGCCAGTGGGGCATTGAACCGGGTTGTCCCTTTGTGGCCTCTGACCTGGTGCAGGTCTTGAGCGGCCTCTTGGTTTACCAAGGAGCTGCGGGAGATGAAGTGCTGGGAAAAACACCTAGAAAATGGTTGGAGGGCATCCAAATCCGAATCTGACTGGACACTGTTGAGGACCCATATTAAGTCCTACCTAGTGGCGATAAAAGCAGCAAAGTGTATTCACTTTTCCGCTCTTATTGCGTCTGCAGATAACCGCCCAGCCACCTTGTTCAGAGTGATCCACTCCCTCCTCCATCAGGGAGCGTGGGAAGATCCTTTACAAGGCAGGGCCGAGGAATTTGCGCAGTATCTGCAGGACAAAGTTGCTCAGATTTGGATGGGGTTGGACTCCGACTGGATGGTCCTGGGGGTGGGGGTGGGGGGCGAGGCAGGGGCTAGTCTTGAGACTTTTACCTGGGAAGAGTTTGATCCTGTGACTCCCAAGGGCATTGACAGGATCATGGGCAAACTTAGTGCCACTTGTTTATTGGACCTGTGTCCCTCCTGGTTGGTTTTGGCCTCCCGGGAGGTTACACGAGGCTGGCTCCAGGCGATTGTTAATGCTTCTTTGAGTGAGGGATGCTTCCCTGCCACCTTGAAGGAGTCGGTAGTGAGGCCCCTCAAGAAGCCGTCCCTGGATCCAGCTTTATTAGCTAACTATTGTCCAGTCTCCAACCTTCGCTTTGTTGTGAAGGTTGTTGAGAGTGTGGTGGCATGACAGCTTCCCCAGTACCTGGACGAGGCTGCCTATCTGGACCCATATCAGTCGGGCTTCAGACCCGGGTACAGCACTGAAATGGCATTGGTCGCATTGGTCGATGACTTCTGGAGGGCTTGGGACAGGGGTTATTCCTCTGTCCTGGTTCTGTTAGATCTCTCAGTGGCTTTTGACACTATTGACCGTGGTGTCTTGCTGCGTCAACTCAGGGGTTTGGGGGTGGGAAGCACCGTTCTGCTGTGGTTCCTCTCCTACCTCTCATATTGGTCGCAGTTTGTGTTGACAGGGGGACAGAGGTCCACCTCAAGACACCTCACTTGTGGGGTGCCTCAGGGGTCAGTTCTCTCACCCTTCAACATTTACATGAAGCTGCTGGGTGAGGTCATCTGTGGTTTCAGGGTGCGGTATCATCAGTATGCTGATGATACCCAGTTATATCTTTCCACCCCGAACCACCCCAGTGATGCCGTTGACATGATGTCCCGGTGTCTGGAGGCCACGTGGGTCTGGATGGGGATGAACAGGCTCAGACTCAACCCTTCTAAGACTGAGTGGCTGTGGTTCCTGGCATCCTGTTTTGGCCATATTGTTCCATCGTTGACTATTGGGGGAGAGACCTTAACCCCCACGGAGAGGGCCCGCAACTTGGGCGTCCTCCTGGATGTGCGGCTGTCTTTAGAGGACCACCTTACAGCCGTCACCAGGGGGGCTTTTTACCAGGTTCGCCTGGTGAGCCAGTTGTGCCCCTTTCTGGATAGGGACGCCTTGTGCACGGTCACTCACGCCCTCATCACCTCTCATTTGGATTATTGTAATGCTCTGTATATGGGGCTCCCCTTGAAGAGCACCCGGAGACTCCAACTAGTGCAAAATGCGGCTGCGAGGGTGGTTATAGGGGCTCTTGATGCTCCCATTTACCCCCCTTTTGCGCGATTTGCATTGGTTGCCAGTGGTCTTCCGGGTGCGATTCAAGGTTTTGGTTACGATCTTCAAAATGCTCCATGGCTTAGGACCTGGGTACCTGCAAGATCACCTTCTGCCACCGGTATCCTCCCACCGACCAGTCCACTTCCACAGAGTTGGTCTCCTCAGGGTGCCATCAGCCAAACAATGTTGGCTGGCGGCACCCAGGGGGAGGGCTGTTTTGGGCCTTTTATTTGTCAATGACTATGTTGGGGATTTCCCCATATAATCACCAGAGGAATAATTGTATACAGGCTCCTCATTTAGCAACCACAATTTGGCAACTTGGTTATTAAGCAAAGTGGTCATTAAATAAACCGGCAATTGTGTTTATGATCTTTTCCTTTGCTTTAAAGATCTGCAAAGTTCATAATGGAAAGATTAGTCATAAAATCATTTTTTTCATCACCATCATAATTATGAACAATCATTAAACAGGACAGTTCTTAAACAAGGTCTATTTGTATTCACTGCAGCTCAAAACCCACACTACAGCGTGAATAATGTATTATCTGCATCTGATGATATTAGTGGCCTACTTTCATATGCTTTCCATAGTTCATCTGGCTCAGAGGTTAAGTGGTAGTATTACAGGAAACAGACACTGTGCACATATAGGCCCAGTACAGACTTGCATTGTGCAGTGCATATGTTATTGTACGTATGGTCAAATATGATAATTGTATTAGAAACATTAAGAGATATTGTTTATGACTAAAACCTCTCTTTTATAGGACTTTTATCATTTGGAGTAAAAGAATCTGCATGGGTAAATAAAGTCTTCACCGCTGTTAACATCTTGGTTCTGCTCTTTGTTATGATTTCTGGCTTTGTGAAGGGCAACATTAATAACTGGAAGAGAACTGAAGAATTTCTGATAAACTACACTGCAGAAATAAAGTAATATGGCTTTTCTTGTTCTATATTCCCTTTCCTTCTCTCATCGTTTTTGTTCTGAGAGCATATCCATATCCCAGATTTAGCTCACGTAGCCTCCCACCTGATACAGATGGTACACTGAACACGGGGTGGAGGCTATAAAAATGCTATTTCTCATATTTGATGTCTGGTGAAGGAGAATGTAGGGAACAGGAATTGCACATAAATTAGAAGTTATGAGTCAAGGAATGGGCTGTGATCCAATCCAATAACATTATTTCTTCTTTGACGAGATTTTTTTTGGAAGGCAGTGGTTTAATTCCTCTTTCTTTTCTAATCAGCCAGAGGTGATATTCCTTTTTTGTTTATTTTTTAATTTGTTTCATACAAATTGGGAATCATAAAATAAAAGATAATAGTTCCCATCAAATTATAATAAGTGGTGTCATCTAACTGACTGTGAGTGATCTTGAAATACCAAGAAGGTTGAGATCTGGGTGGAAAACTATAAGGAAATCCTAGGGCTGAGGAAAATGGTTGGAAAATGTAAAGTCTCAGAAGAAGGCAGCGGGAAATTATTTTCATATAATTGCCAAGAGACTACCTTGACATGCCTGCAAAGTTACTGGGGTTATCCTTGAGCCAAGGAAGACTTTTAACAATAACAGAACCTGGGTTTTTCTGTAGGCATAACTAAATAATTAAAATCATGTTACTTTCCTGTTCCAACTTAAAAATAAATGCAGAAATTTACATAATTTCTAATTTATTATTAGACATTTAATTCAGAAATTTACCCAAACGAAACTGGTTTGGTGCTTTGCTTCTAGTTTAATGGGTGTGATCCCTCACAGAAAATAAGAGGCAGGAAAATATATTGTATTCCCATTTTCTTCACACAGCAAAATTTTGACTGAAGTTACCACCTTATTAACCTGAATATGAGAAATATCCAGGACTGCAGACCAGATCTTCCATCTTTACTTGGGGAAGATACAAGCAGCACTAGTCTCTATTTCTCCTTTTTGTTATCTTATCACTAAAACTGGGAAGAAGTCTGTGAATACACTCTAAGCTTCATAGTGTGATTCTTTTTTTAAAATAAGTCTTAAAATCACAGTGGTAATGGAAAATCTGCCACAGATCTGCCATCCCTTTTATGATAGTAATGTGTAGCCATCTGTCTAGGTAGGAATGGTGAAAACTTGCAGGATAATAGAAAAAAATATTATTTTGGTGAACATTGATATTTAGGAGAAATCTCTGGGTGCTTTATCCACAAGGTAAAATAAGGAAAATAAGCAACTGTAAGTAAATAATTGAGTGACAAAATAAGACTTCTTAAATTGTTTATTACATGTATAAAGCAGAGTAGTTGGAAATAGTCTAATGTGTTGTACTTCAAACATTTCATTTCCATTATGAGTCTTTGTCAGTTATATTACCTTATGAAGTGGACTTTAAGATCTGTGAAGACGGCAGGAAATTAATGATACTACTGGACTAACACCACCAATCTATATAGTGGCACAACTATGAAAAGATAATTACATTTTACATTGCTTTAGGATTGTTTGATAACTACAGTAAGTGCTAAATATCTAAAATTGTTCTAAATTCTTAATTGTATATTTAGAAATCTATCATCCTCTGAGAATGTGACAAGTATATTTGGAGCTGGTGGCTTCATGCCGTATGGCTTTACCGGAACACTAGCTGGTGCTGCAACCTGCTTTTATGCCTTCATAGGATTTGATTGCATTGCAACTACTGGTAAGCTTTTAAAATTGTGATGTTTTATTAGAAATTGTTAGATAGATCTCCATTTTATCTCCACAACAGCCTTTGTTTGTGGTTTTCCTGACAGAGATTGACTGCCCCAGCCAGTGAGTTTAGAGAGTAGAAATGATCACAGTCAGTATTCTGAATAAACATGTTTGAATTTGCATTATGTGCTCTAAATTGAATGCATAAGCACATTGCTGTGCTAAATTTAACCAAGAATATATTTAGCCATTGCAACCAGATACAGGTTTTCCAATAGATTTAGATAATTGTTCTTGACCTGGGTACACATTCTAGATCAGTGATGGTGAACCTATGGCACGCATGCCCAAAGTGGCACGTGGAGCCATGTCACCTGGCACGCAAGCTATCCCCTCTCCCCGGCCCCTGTGCCTGCGCATGTTCTCCCAAGCCCCAAAATGCCAAAAAACACTCAAAATTTTGTGGGGGTTTTTTTTTGG
>JANHFR010009064.1:145066-163641 GCA_032468015.1 Mimophis mahfalensis | reverse complement strand
TGGGGGCATAGTGGGTGGCATACCCTCCACCCCCCCTGCATGTGTGTATGCCCTCCAAAGCCCCCAAAACACCAAAAACCCCCACAAATTTAACATTACTGTTAGTGAGGGGTTTTGGCATTTTGGGGGAGCACGTGCACATGTGGGGGGTGATGGAGGGGAATCCCCTCTTATCCCCCCTGTGCCTGCGCTCACTCCCCCAGGCCCACGAACGCCAAAAAAACCCCACAAACAGTAATGTTAAATTTGTGGGCTTTTTGGCATTTTGGGGGGTGCGGGGGGGCTGGAGGGGAATCCCCTCTCTCCCCCCTCCCGCACCTGCGCTCACTCCCCCAGGCCCCCAAATGCCAAAAAAACCTGCGAACAGTAATGTTACATTCATGGGCTTTTTGGTGTTTGGGGGGCTTGAGGGGGCACGTGCATGCGTGGGGGCATGGAGGGGAATCCCCTCTCACCCCTCCATGCCTGCACTCACTCCCCCAGGCCCCCAAATACTGAAAAAACCCTCAAAAAGTTCATGTTTTTTTCAGCGTTTTGGGGGCTTGGGAGAGCATGCACATGTGTGAGGGAGGGGCATAGCGTGTGTGCTATCAGACTGTGTGGTGTATTTTTCATGAGGAGCCTGACATGCATGCTCTCCCAAGGCCAAACAAACAGGAAGTGGCACATGGGTGGCCATGCCTACTCCTCCACCCCCTTTTTGGCACTCGGTGCCAAAAAGGTTTGCCATCACTGTTCTAGATGTTTCTTTCTTATTGGCCTTTTGTCATCTGAATACTGTATCCCAACTTCTTCATTTTTCGTGTTCACTGTAGTTACATTTATTTTCTCCTCCTAGGGGAAGAAGTCAGGAATCCTCAGAGGGCCATTCCTATTGGAATTGTAACATCTCTACTTGTCTGTTTTCTGGCCTATTTTGGAGTTTCAGCTGCTTTGACTCTTATGATGCCATACTACTTACTTGATGAGAAAAGTCCTCTCCCCGTAGCATTTGAGTATGTTGGATGGGGTCCAGCGAAATACCTTGTAGCAGTTGGATCTCTGTGTGCTTTATCAACAAGGTAAAATAAGAAAAAAATAAGCAACTGTCATTAAATAATTTGAGTGACAAAATAATACTTCTTAAGTTGTTCATTATAAAAGAGAGTAGTTGTAAATAGTAAAATGTCTTCTACTTCAGATCCTGTGATTTAACTTAAGTTTTTAAACTGTGTGCTACTTAGCATGAAGTAGCCAACGAATGGACTGTTTAATTATTCAGCCAATCACAGTCTGAGGAAGCTAGTCTAAGAATTATACTGGTTTTATACAAAATATTCTTTTTTATATATAAATTTTTATTTGTTTTAACGTTGCATACATAAAATCTCATTTTGGAAGGTGTGTTGTCCAGTTCACATCGTTTACATCAGCATAATAAAACAGTTGATCTCATTTCATCCATCATCATTATCATTTAGTCTTACATCTTCTTAAGCTAATAGTGTAGTTACACCGTTAATATCTCCTATAATTGCATATACTATCAAATATTCTTACATTTCTAACATAACATTCATATCATATATTTAAACTATTAATATCATAGGAATCATTTCTACTATTGACACATCTATTACTATTCCACCAGTTCAACATTAATTATCTTGAAAAATTATTTCTAAATCCTTCTTTTTATTGCTATTTCACTTTTCTTTATATAATATGTAAAGACAGAGTTCAGCTGGAAATATAACTGTTCTGAGTACCATTATTCAAACAAATGTCATTACCCATAATTACCAATTATTTGTATATCTAACCATTACCTTTCTATTTCTCATTTCTACTTTACAAGCAACGATAAAAGGTTCCCCAAATCTCATAATATTCCAATTCCTCTTTCTCTTTAATAGCTAGTGTCAATCTGTCCATCTCTGCATATTCAAAAATGTCCTTTATAACACAGTCTTCTGATAGTATTGCTTCATTCTTCCAATATTGAGCAGATACTATGCTTGCAGCTATCAGTACATGAATAATCAAATAAGCATTTATTTTACTAACTGTATCTGGCAATATTCCCAACAAAAATATTTCTGGTTTCCATTCAATATACTGTATTGCATAGTCATTTCTTCTAGCCAATTACATATCTTCAACCAGTACTTTTTGGCTTTTCTGCATGTTCACCACATATGGTAATAAGATCCAGGTAGTTGTTTACACTTTCAGCATTTAGCTGACTTATCTTTAAGCATCCTGGCTATTCTTGAGGGAGAAAAATGCCACCTGTAAAACTTCTTATACAAGTTCTCTTTATATGCTGTTGACATTGTTAACTTATAGTTTCTAAATCATAGTTTCTCTCATTTTTCTAATTCTATGTTATAACCAAAATTCTTTGCCCAAACAATCATAGTACCTTTAACTTGTTCCTCGATTAAATTGTGGTCTAACAAATAGCCATACACATTCTTAATCAATTTTTCATCTTTCTCCAATAACACTCTATCTAGCTGTGTCATACTCTGATGAAAACCAAATAAAGATCTTTATCATATCTTGATTGTATTTGCAAATATGCAAACCATGCTATGTGCATTCCCTGTTCTTTCAATTCTATTTTCGTTTTGAGTTCTTTTTCATTTAAAATGTCTTTGTATCTAAATATACTATCTGACCTTTTCAAACTTGGAAAGGTAAGCACCTCTATTGGTGAGAGCCAGCTTGGAGTCTTCATGTAATGTTCTCTAATTTTCTCCCATACTTTTAACAGGGCATTCCTTATGAAGTGTCTCTTAAAATACCTGTGGTTCTTACAAGCCCCATACCGTAAGAAAGAGTGCCAGCCTGTTTGTAAGTCATGGCCTTCCAGAGTTAACAGCTGACTATTCCTCAGATCAATCCATTCTTTCACCCAGACTAACACCCCTGCCTGGTAATATAACTCCCAATTAGGTAATCCAAATCCTCCTTTTGTTCTTGCATCTTGTATCATTTTTAGATTAATTCTTGCCTTCTTACCCTGACAAATAAACTTTAATATCACTTTATTAAGTTCTCTTATTAAGTTCTTGAAAGAAGGTTTTTTCCAGCTTTATCAGTACCATTTGAAACAAGTAGAGCGCTCTCGGTAAAATGTTCATCTTAATTGTCGCAATTCTCCCCATTAAGAACAGCTGGAGCCCCATCCACTTTTCTAGATCAGCTTTAATTTGTTGTGTAAGTTTTTTATAATTGTCCTCTTTTATTGCTGCACATCTTCCCGATAATTGTATCTCCAAATTCTGAACTTGTTTCGTAGTCTGGATTGGTAACAATTATATTTCTTGCAGTGGCAAATTCCTCTAGGTGGCAGGAACAATTATTATAGTTAAACACCCCCTTCTTCAATCCACATTAATCAGCTTCAAAAAAAATTCTTTCTAAAAACTCAATTGAAAAAAATTTAAAATATAGACCTCCCAATATCTCCTCCAAAATTTCACAGACAAAATAAAAAAAGAAATAAGATAGAGAGAAAACACAGATATATATAAAAAACAAAACTCCAATGTCGACCTCTTAAAAGTGAAATTGTATCCTCTCAGTGAAAGTCCAAATTATTTTCCCTTACAGCTGAATGATACTCAGGCTTAGGGGTTCCTATCTCTGTCACAGTCCAAACTGAAATAGAACAATAAAACATGGTTTATTCCTCACCGGGCTGCACACGTCTCCCAAGCACTTTGATTTTCTTGCAGGCTTTGATCTTCTTGCAGGCTGCTGTCCCGGCTTCACAGCGGCTAAAAAAGCCGGCTTTTCTTTGCCACCAGTCTGAGAGGCTCATCTGGATCGGAGGGGGAAGAAAAAACCTCCCCCCACTCCCCAGACCCTCGGCTCTTCTTCCTCACCCCTGCAGGGTGAATTCCAGCCCCAAAGGGACCCCTGGACAGCTGGAATTTTGCGGAGCTAACAGCAAAATCGTTGTCTCGCCACGGCCACAGTGCCACACCAGTTTTATACAAAATATTCATAGTGGATAACATCAATACATTACAGCCCTTTTGTTCAGCCCCATTTTTTTAAAAAAATAACACTTTGAAATGATTTTCCAAAAAGTACAGCAAAACCAGGAGGAATCTATTTTTTTTTTCAGAATTATTCAGTTGAAATTCCTAAAATATTTGATTTAAGTGTATGCTTACAATAATTGCATCGGATTTGAATATCTGAAACTGTTTTCTAGCTTCATTGCCTGCTAATAAAATTTGCACTGAATGAAATATTAGATTGAATGAAACATTAGATTGAAAGAAACCCAGTAATTCTACAGCTTATTGAAACTAGTCTTCATGCTTTAGTTTAAAGTAAATGTGGTTTCAGTTGATATCACATAAAAATCTGAATTTGTTTTGGAGGATTATTTCCCCTATGAAAGAGAGATCCATTTTTCTATCCTATTACTAATTACTACCACATATACTTGAGTGTACTTCGGAATTTTTCTGAAGCAAATTTTTGAACTTGGTAGAACTGTATGTTTTTTTCCCCTATTTCAAATCTTTTGTAGCCTCCTTGCCTGTTACTTTTTAATCTTGCAAAACACAACAAATGAAACCCAACATTTTTTTCAGATGTCACTGTCAGGAAATCTGATAGGTTAAAGAGACAATTCTGCAGTGTAATACTGGAAATACACATCTTGGCTAGTTTTTAACTTGGATAAATACAATAACATCTACACTCACCACTATAGATCCACCAAATCTTTATTCTGATTTGGAACTTTTTTGAAAAGACAATGATTTTGCATAGTATTGAAGATTAACTTTAAAAACATTCACCACAGCAATACTTTAAATACTCATATGTGCAAATTTAAATGTCAGCATTTTGGTTAAAATAATATTGCACTGGCTTCCTAATTCTTCTATAAGCCTATTTGCTACTAATGCTGAGGCTATTAGCCAATATATTTTAAATTGGCATATTATGTCAATAGGTATAAACAATCTCTTCAGCATGCTAATATTAATCAAGTCACCCATTCTAATGTAGACAATATATTCCTAATATATGCACCTAATATATGGAAGATTAGGCTTTGTACAAATGTTATGATATGGTCTCCGTTTCTCTTACTTGGATTGTTCTAACCATAGTGTTTCATTTATTTATTAATATTAAATGATATTGTCCTTATAACCAGATTTTAATTGCAATGACCTTGTAAATTCTAATTAATTGACACAAATATTGTAGAATTCTATTGTACACCTTGGAAATGAGAGAATGGAAGCATACAATTTTGTGTCATAATAGTCTTAATCATAGCTATTTTAAAATTGTTTCACTATTTAGATTTCACAAACCACAGTAGTTTTGTTACTTTATTCCATTATGTGGTATATATAGTACATAGGCTATTCATAACTTTTAAAATAATGTGAATGTTTGTATAGTTACAGAGCAAGACGTATAACTCTTTTCTTAATTATGTGCTATTATCACATAACCCATAATACGGAGAAATATAATTAAGTGGAAATGCATAAAGTTTGGTATTGATAGGATTACTCTTTATCTAAGGTTATGTAGTATACCATTCTATTTAAAAATAATGGCATGTCATTTCAAATTATTTATATATAATTTGTTATTGATATATGATAAGGACTTAATTATTGCAAAGATATTTGTTGCTTGTTTTTAATTCTGCTGCGTGATGCAATTGTTCAAGATGTGGTGATGCTTAATTGTATTATGCCAAGATACATCTTATTGGTGTATTGTTCTGGAAAAACTACAGTGAAGACACAAACTACCTGAGTAATTAAAATAAAGTCTTCATTTTTAAGGAAAAATTAGGAAAGTGAGTGTATTGAAAATGAAAGTTGGTTAGAGCCAAGTCTTTGTAATGTAAATTACCTAAATTTGATTCAACAGTCATTTAACAGATCAGTGTAAATTCTTATTTTGTCCATGCACCCAAAGATCTCTTAAAGTGGATCCATAAAATTTTTAATAGTTATCAGTGTTTTATTATAAACATTATAGTTGTGGAACCAGTCATGATCACTAAAAATTACAGATATTATTCAACTTCAGAAAGTTAAATCAAGATTTTTCTCCCTAATTTAAAAATATATGCGTGGGAAATATGTATCTTACAGCATCTTTACAATAATGAATTAGGCTAATCTTATTTTTTTTCTTTTTTGTTATATCACAAGTCTGGTAGATAAGAAAATAATACACTTACTTTGTATAGACTAGGGAGACAATAATTTGGGTTTGGTGATGGGCACTGTTAGCTGGAATCATTGGTGATCTCTGAGCTTGGTGGGTTTGTGCAGAAGTTTCATTACCAAACTAGGTAATATAATCAGGGTAATGATGATGTTACCTAATTTGGTAATGAAATGTCTACAAGGAAACCAAACTCAGATAGCATCAAGGATCCTACAAATTAATCCTAAACTACAAATATGGGTAGTCATCGACTTACAAGAGTTCATTTAGTGAACATTGGAAGTCACAACAATGAAAATAGTGACTTATGACCATTTTTCACACCTACAATCATTGCAGCATCCCATGGTCACTTGATCAAAGTCGAGATGCTTGGCAGCTGCCTCATATTTGTGATGGTTACAGTGTCCCAGGATTATGTGATCGCCTTTTGTAATATCCTGACAAGCAAAGTCAGCGGGGAAGCCAGATTCATTTAACAACCATGTTACTAACTTAATAACGGTAGTGATTTGCTTAATTGTGGCAAGAAAAGTTGTAGAATGGGGCAAAACTTAACAGAAGTCTCATTTACCAATATAAATTTTGAGCTCAGTTGTGGTTGTAAATCTAGGACTACACATATTGTATTCTATTAGTTAGGTGGGGTTTTATTTTGAAACAAATTTTAATCATAGGCTAGAATTATATAAGGCACAATATAATTGGCACCTGCCCTCTGGAACGAATTACCCCCAGAGTTACAAATTATCCCTGACCTACGTGCCTTCCATCGTGCACTCAAAACCCATCTATTCCATCAAGCCGGACTGGCTTAAAAATTGGTTTTTAATTGAGGCGTCTTGTCTTTTTAATAACTATGGGCCAAATTTATTTAATATTATTTTAATTGTTTTTAACTTTTGTATTTATGTTTTTAACATGGCTGTACACCGCCCTGAGTCCTTCGGGAGAAGGGTGGTATAAAAATTTGATAAATAAATAAATACACTGTAGTAGATGCTATCTATACTGTACTATAATAACAATAACAACTTACTTCATTTAGGCATTGCCTGATTCCAGAATCAATAGGACAAACAAAATTGAGTACAGTATGAATAAGGAAAAGAAGATAAATAAGATAAAGTATGTATGTATAATATTGTGATGCTGTTTAAGAGAGTTATTGCAGCACTCCAGATTTTGAGGACAATTGGTTATGATCTACATTACATAATCTATATGATGAATGATATTGGAATGAATATTCAATCCATGAAAATGAATGACCATATCAGATGTTGGAACTACACTATAAATCCTTTTTTAAAAAGGCTGCATATTAATATGGTGTTTTTGTACCATTTAAAACCCACCAGATTCAGGAAACTTGTATCTTAACTGTAGTTAATGTCTTGCATACCATATCCTCTCCTTGCCAGAGTCCCATGTTCCAGAATCACTTACTGTATTAGTATTGTGTCCCTTTTCTAGAATGAATTGCATGAGTCGGTGTTGGCCATGTTGCATGTTCTTTTGCTTTTTATTCAGTCTCCTTGGATCCATATTCCCTATGCCTCGTGTAATCTATGCTATGGCATCGGATGGCTTGCTTTTCACATGTCTAGCTCAAATCAACCCCAAAACGAAGACTCCACTTGTTGCAACTTTATCATCAGGGGCTGTCGCAGGTGAGATCCCAAGTGAATGTATTATAAGGCAATGGATGCCTTCAGCCACAGACAACCTTCAGAGTGTTACATGGAAAGTTATAACCGTGTTCTATTGCAACTCAAGCTCTAAATTTTGATTCTTTGAGTAAAAATATTATTTTGTCTGTCACAAACATAGTTGATTGGAAAACTAGGATACAGGTGCATTTGACATAGAAAATTCCTATCTGTGTCTATATGTTGGGTTAGTTTTGGCATATACTGTTGTTACTGCAGCACTTGAACAATTACATTTTTTGTTCTAGTCTTCTGGGCTCTATGTTCCCCTTGCCTCGCATTCTGTTTGCCATGGCACGAGATGGTTTACTCTTTAGATTTCTTGCCAAAGTGAGCAAAAGGCAGTCTCCAGTTGCTGCCACATTGACAGCAGGGCTCATATCCGGTAAGCTCTGTATATTGAGGTTTCTTAACTGAGACCTGTTTTCATGCATGGCTCTGTGATATGATGGGCCATGCTTGCTAATGGTTTGTGCATGTAAATTGGGAACAGAGTGCTGACTAATCAGAAGGCATATTTCATTTTGATTATGATTATGGTGGTGGTGGTGGTGGTGGAAGAATGAGCTCCTTAGAGTTCTTCTCCAAAGCTTTCCTTCAGTGTGAACAATGATATTGCATGGTATATGTGTGAAATAAAGAGTAAGTTGATTATCTTGATAGTTTACTGTTTTTTCAATATTCCCATTGTGCTTTTTGGACAATTTTCACATATACTTTTCTACAACCAATCTCTGCATCTCCTCTTAAATCATGCTCAGCAGCATATTTTGCCAAACCAAAGTGGCATGAAAGCTGTGCCTGATTCCTTCTCCATCTGGCACAGTTGCAATCTCAGCATGTTTTATGTCTCTATTTTAAACAGTTTTTACATGTTGAATTTTTCATAAAGGTTTCCAATTCAGATTATTCAGTCAGCTGAAAAAATGCTGATTATTTTTGCTCCCACAATATGTATGATGTGCTCATTAGCAACAAAAAAGTCAGGAAGTAATGATCTAATACAACTAAAAAGAACATTTTCTTTATTTTAGTGATTTGTGCAGTCATTTGCAAAATTGTTTTACATTTCTTCCCAATTTCCTTCTTTTGCCCCTTAGGAATAATAGAGACTGTTTGAAGTGAGATAGATGGCTGTAATAGTAATATGTTTCTTTTAATCAACAAAACAACCGGAAATTTTACAAAAAGAAATCACTCCTTGAAAATCTAGTTCTTGTTCATAAACCAGTATTGTACCTGCAAAAGGCAATGTGACTAATTTTATTTCCTCTTAGCAGTCTGTCTACCATATTTTTAGTAAAACAATCCAATACATTTTATTTGTTTTAACACTGTTTAAAGAGAGATAGTTTTTATGGATGCCTGAGAGTTCAAAATTCTTTGCATGAGTTTTTGCAAGAAACAGAAAAGTAACCAGGGCCACAGTTATCAGAATACTTCATCTATCTGTACCCTATAAAAATAAATACAGTTTGATCCAAAATATTATTTAATTTGCTCTTACGGCTCATTCACAATAAAATTTCCCTTAACTTCTGCAAGTCTTTTAAAATTAGTGCGACTTTCACAAAGAATAAGGGTTTTTTTGTCATTGTCCATTTTAAAACCCAAACATTGCAAATAATTTGAGAATAATTTTAACTTAACAAAAGCTTCCATGAATGAATTATTTATCTCAAACAGATTATAAAAGGTTGCTGTCATGAACAAACTTTAATGGTCATATAGCAATGATTTATCCTATTCAAAATTTATATGATTATAATTTGTCAGAAACTGCAAGCAGTTCACAAACTCTGGAAACAAATATTAGATGCTTAAGCACATGATGATAAGAAATATATATGCTTTGCCTTATATATAGATATTTAATGCAAATGCTGTTTTTCCCCTTCTTCTAGCTCTAATGGCTTTTCTCTTTGACCTAAAAGCCTTAGTAGACATGATGTCTATTGGTACACTTCTTGCATACTCATTGGTAGCTGCTTGTGTTCTCATACTTAGGTGAGTTCTCAAATTGAGTTTATAAGCAATTTGCAAAGTATTTATTTTTTTGTAAAATAATTTTTGTGTAAACAGTTTTGTTTCTGCCTCAATTATGGAAGACAATATATTTAAATGCTGACTTTGTGCATGAGATCATCATAAGAGGATTTCAGACCACATGTGGTTCCTATATTTTTGCAGATATTAAAGTGAACAAACCAAGTATTAGTGAGGATTCAGTCCTGGGGGAGGACCTGCATGTTTAAGGCAATGGTTGTATTATCTAGTGTGTTGACAGTACAGTGACACTGAGGTATCATGCTGCCTCCCAAATCTGTAAGTGCCATCTGCTGGTCACAAAAAATAGATTTCACAAATTGTACCAAAACTTTATGCTCTTATGTGAGATTTGATAAGATGATACTATTTCAAATTATCATATTAAAAAAAATAAATTAAATTATTTTAAATGTAATTTGGGATTGTCCAGAATATTGCACAGTGGTCCTTACTCGGGGGTGGATTTCTAAAATCCCAGCAACTGGTTCTCTACCCAGTTGCTGGGTGGGCATGGCCATGATGGGCATGGCCTAGTCGGGTGGTTCGTAGGTGGGCATGGTTTCCTGGAAAAAGTCCTGTTTTGGGCTTTCCCGACTTCTGGGAGGCTTGGTTTCCCCCCACCCAGCCTCCAGGGCTTTCTCTGGAAGCTGGAGGGGGGGGGGGAAGACGGCCTCCCCCCAGCCTCCCAGAGGCTGTGGAAAAAGCCCCATTTCCGGCATTACGCAACTTCCGTGAGGCTCAGTTTTCACACATACCTCAAGTTCCAAGGCTTTCCCTGGAGGTGGAAAGGGCAAAAATGGCCTCTCCCCCTCCCCGGAGGCCAGAAAAAGCCCCATTTTGGGATTTCTGGCAGGGCTGGTTTTTGCCCTCCCAGAGCCTCCGTGCATGCCCTGGGAGGGGTGCGGTGGGGTGGGCAGGGCCAGCCAGTTCCTCTATCTACAGATTCGGCGAACCAGCTGGCATGTTAACAACCGGTTCGCGTTAATCGAACTGGCTGAAACCCACCCCTGTCCTTACTCATTGAAAATTAGGGTGAGTCCTAATCAATTAAAACACTGTAACTAAATTAGTGCTGAGTAGCATGTATTCTAGAGCTAATTTTGTTTTTAGACTGATTTTACATTAGCAACCTGTGTCTGCACACACAGGTACCAACCCAGTTTTAACTATGAGCAACCGAAATATTCAGCAGAAAAAGAGGCCCTTGCAGGATCAGAAGGCGAATGTAAAAGTGAATCTCAAATTAGCATGATACCAAGAAAGAGCTTTAATCTACAAATGCTGATTAAGCCATCAAGTTTGCCAACGGAACAGTCTGCTACTTTCGTGAGCCTTCTTGTAGGTCTTTTGGGTAAGTCCAAATCTATTGGAATGCTTTTAACTTCTTTGAAGTATTAGCTATATGCAAAACGCAGTTAAAAGATCAAATTCATATATTTTGTAGTAAATTAGTCCTTTGATTCAAGTCCGAAGAAGTGAGGACTTGCGTGTTCTGCATATAAAGCTATGGTTCTCCTTTTTAAAAGACATTAATTTCTACTTTTTATATATATCACACATTTTCAGATTTCTGAAATACTAAAATAGTCTGTCTTTTTTCTGTTTTCTTTGGTCATCTCCACTTAGCTATCCTGATTTGTGGATTAAGCATTCTCACAACCCATGGAATTCATTCACTTGCCAATATGGAGCTTTGGAGTATTTTTCTTCTTGCGTCTCTTTTCATACTATTTGGGATAATTGTGTTTATCATCTGGAGACAACCTCAAAATCAACAGAAAGTGACATTTATGGTAAAGGCTGTGTTTGTAGATAGCAAGTTTTCATTTTTTTTTGTGAGGAGGAGGAAGAGAGTGGCTAGTTCTGCTATATTTATTTGGGGAAAGTTGCATGAACTTCTGCAATTTTGGTATGAAAATCAAGACGTAAATGTTAACAAATGTCATAACAATTTATTTTTGGCAACTCTGGAAGTCCCAGAAAAGAGCCAGAGGTGGATCTGAGCCACTAGAGAGCAACATCTTGGGCACAGTCCTCCAACAGCTGTTCAAGCAGCATGTTTCTAAGCACTTGGATAGGATGCTGCAATTAACAGAACCAGTGTTGATTTGTAGCAAAGAAATCATGGCTGAGCAGCCTTCTCTCCTTTTCTGAAAATGTTACTAGCTTTGTAGATCGGGCTAATTTGTGATAAGATATCTTGACCTCAGCAAAGCCTTTGATAGATTCTCCTTAATAAAATAGTAAAAGTATGGGACTGATAACGCCACTCATAGATGAATTTGAAGTTAGCTGAATGACGGTATCCAAAGAGGATTCATTCAGTAATGGCTTCATGTCAGCTCAAAAGGATATCTCAACTGGAGTCCACAGAATTATGTCCAGGATTCTGTGCTGCTCAACATTTGAATCAAGGATTTAGATGAGGAAATCTGGCACAAACTAATAATTTAGACGAAGAAAATCCAGAAAGATCTAGACAGGCTTAAGCAGTGGGCAGGAGGGAATAGGATAGAATTTTACAGGGAGAAAGATAAAGTCCTGCGCTTAAACAGGAAGGTTGGTTTCATGACATTAGGAAGTAAAGGCAGAGCTCATACAGGGACTGTTTGGTTTATTCAAGTACATTAGTTAAAATCTAAGATTTTTCAAAGTAGAGCCTCTAACTCAAAATACACATCCTATATAATAAAAGCCCTATGTGCGTGGTGTCCATGCGTGTGCGCTAAATTGGTAACTGTGCATGCGCAAGCACAGACCAATCAGCACACACGCACGGGCCCCGCCACCCCCTGAAACCAGCGGCTGGAGAGCGGGGCGCGGCTCTAAGGAGGGCCTTGCATGACTGAAGGGAGAACGGCTGCTTGCCTGCTCCTGCCACCGCCGCCACCTTCGGAGGAATGCTGAGAAATGTGCGGGTGGTTTCCTTGGAGGCGGGCGGCCGGGCGGGCGTGGACACTAGGTGAAGGAAGGTGGAGCCATGTGGGGTTCCTCTCACGTTCCTCCGAAGGCGGCGACGGCGGGAGTGGGCAAGCGGCCGTTCTCCCTTCAGTCACGCAAGGCCCGCGCAAAGCCATGCCACTGGATCCCCTGCCACCTCCATCAGGTCGCCCTCGGGTCGTGGTCCTCCTCCTCTTCCATCCTCCTTGGCCGCCTCCTCTGCCGCCGCCGCCAGCCCCAAGATGGAAAGCTGCTCCAAGGCCAAGGAAAGCTCCGCCATGATATCTTGGGGAGCCTGGGCTTCTTGCAGGAGAGGCGGGGAAGGCGGCTCCAGGCTGGGCTGCTTGGGGCCGGCCGGCGGGGCAAAGCTTCTGCCGGAACAAGCTGGTTGCTGGGAGATCTGGGGGCTCAGCAGCCCGGCCAAGCCAGGCAGGGGCCAGCAGTGGGAGGCTTCTCCATCCAGCTGGTAGATGGTACTGGGCATGGCTGCCTGCAGCTCCCCCTCCGCCTCTTCTTCCTCCTCCTCCTCCTCCTCCTGCTGCCCCCCCAGCCAGGGATGGGCTCCCTGCCTCCAGCTTCGGGGTGCTCGCTCGGGCTGCCGCTGCTGCCACACTGCCCCCAGATCAGCTCTGCTCACCTCAAGATCCTGCCCCCCTGCCTTCTCCTCCTCCTCCACTGCCGCCTTTGTTTGCTGGCCCTGCTGCCGCCTTCATCCAGCAGCCTGGCCCGGAGAAGGGGAGGGAAGGAGGGAGGGAGGTTGGATGGGGCAGGGACCCCGAGCGGAGGCTGCCGGCAGCGCCCCCCACCCCCCGATGGCGCCTCGCCTCTGTCCCACCCAGAAAGAGGACATCATCTCCAGCCCAACAATGAAAGGGAGGGGGGTTGGCAGAGAAAAAGGGGGAAGGTGCATGCGTGAGGAAAGCCTCTTTCCCCACCCTTCACCCCCCCCTGGGGTAGCCCTTCCCCCTCCCACACACTATAAAAGTTCTGGGTTGAAAGCGCGGCCACGCCTTCCAACTTCTGGCTTGGGAGAAGGAGAAAATGGGGCTGATTTGGGCCGGGAGGGATGCTCCCAGGACACACACACACACACACACACACACACACACACCCTATATAATAAATCCCCTATGTGAGTGGCGTCCGTGTGTGTGTGCCAAATTGGTAACTGCACATGCGCAAGCGCAGACCAATTGGCACTCACCAATTGGCACTCACCATGGCCACTCACAGAGCCATGCACCGCTGCCCACTCACCCGTTGACATCCACAGAGAGGCGGGTGCCCAGCACACACACCGCCTACAGCCTCTGTCCAGGCATCTCCACCTGCAGCAGGTGACAGCTCCCGGACGGCTACTCTAATCACCCATGGGCAGTACACAGCCCCGCCCTCCGACATCACTGGCTGAGTGGTCAACGTCAGCCGTCACCACCACCAGTCAGGCCCTTAGCCGTCTCTGCACCAACAGTCAGTGTCCCCCTGTACCCTTGCCATTTAATATAGATTGTTCCTATTAATGCACTACTGTTCTAGTGCCCGTTATTGTAACGGGCTTAATGACTAGTTATAGTATAAAGTATAAGTTGGTAATATTATGCGCCATGTCAGACTTACTCCACCTAGACCAACTTTCTCTAGATATGTAAGTTGCCAATGATTTTTCTACCAAGAGCCAAGGGTAGAATCTTTTTAAGAATATAAAATACTTCTGAAATCTTATGTGAGCCTGGCTCCAGTAGCATGTCTTTGATGCTACTGTGAAAGGTCTCCTTACATTCAGAAGTGATTTATGAATCCTGAAACACCCCAGTTCCTATGAAGGGCCTGGGCCTTGTTCACTAGCATTTGTTCCATCCATGGATATTTCCTTTTCTATTTCAAGTTAAATATTTAGGCAACTATTTCACTCCTGTACTTGAAGTGTAATTTAGATTGGGATCATATGTGAGTCCTTTGGAGGAGAATACGGTTCATCTCTATTTGTTATGTTATATTGACATATGTGTGCTTTGATTCCATAGATTTTGAAATGAATGTTTCATTAAACTTTACAAATTGAAATATAAAGTAAAAACGTTGGGTATGGGTATTTTACTAAATACTGTAAAATATTTATTGTTAGGTTCCGTTCTTGCCATTCTTGCCGTCTTTAAGTATCTTAGTGAATATATACTTGATGGTGCAGCTGAGTGGAGAGACATGGATCCGGTTCAGCATCTGGATGGCACTTGGTAGGTATTACTCCCTTGCCCTCTTTTTTGTAAAGTGACTTCTGTTTGTGTCCATGTGTATGCCTACGTATAAATATTTGCCTAGATGCCTTGTTGGGAGAGGAAATTTTCTAGGATCGGTTTTTAGGACTGACATTGACAATCATTTGCAACAAGTTAAGGAAACCAGTCATTTTTTTTCCTTGTCTGCTTTTTCTTTTTTGGTCTATTGTGCATGTGTGATAAATGCATGTTTGTTTTTCTTCTGCATGAATACAAAAATTCTCAGTGTCTAGTTATTCAAATTTGTTAATAAAATTTGCTTTGTAGCAGTTTTCTCTGACGTATGGCAAGTCTACAAAAATTATTTTGCTTTGTTTTGAAAGGACTCCTGATTTACTTTGCATATGGCGTACGGCATAGTATGGAAAGCTGTCCCAAAGAGGAGGACGATGACAGCTGCTCAGAAAGAAGTGAAACTTTAGAAAAGAAGCACATGGAAGATACAAGTGAACTTGAACATGCAAGTGAAAGTGCTCGGTTCATTCCGCATGAAAAGACAAGTGAATGTTAGCAGACATTGATAAACCTGTTGTGTGCGCTTTTAGGCATTGAGGGCATCAGAATGGAGTTGCTGGTGAAATGGTGAAGTACTTGCTCCCCCCAAATTAGAAGTAACCCACTTGTGCTTTATGGGAACATCTAGTAGAATACATGAAAGATGATCTAAACTAGTTGCTAGATACTCTTCCATCAGAGACTTGCCTCAGAGGGTTGCAGTCTTTAAAAAATTAAGCAAGAAAGTGGAGGAAAATAAATTTTCCAAGGGGGCCAATCTGACTCATCTGTCATGTTAAATAAGTTGTGATTTCCTTAACAATATCTTACAACCTTAACTGGCATGTACTACATAATTCGTATGGGGGATCTAAAGAAGAAGAGTTGAATATTATGGTTTATAATACTGGAGATGTATTCTTCACTGCTTTTAAAAATAGGGTAGCATTGCTAAATAATCACACAACTACTTGATTTCCATTGCTTTCTGTATCTTTCCATACCTTGTTTCTAACCCAGCCACCTTTTGTGGTGTCGTCTTCTGTGTCATTGCTCCATATTGTTCCAGTGAGTGAGAGTCTGAGGCTATCCTTAGCTGTACATTATATCAGAGGCAGCCTCAGCTGTATACCCTCAGTTATACCTTGTCATGCAGAGTGAGGTAATGGCCACTGACTGGGAACTCAACAATCAGGACAGGATGAGGCTGGCAAGAAGAATAGAAAATGTAATCCAATACAATTTTGCACCAATTTAAGGATGAGTGGAGATGACCTCAATTCAGCAGTGGGGAAAGGTCCCAGATTCATAGAAATTCCTGGCAGGAAAAACACAGTTATCTGGCCTAACTTCTACTTTGCTGTTATCTGCAAGCAGTATAAATCATGACAATTCTTCAAAAAAATTATTTAAGAATATTTGAAATGGATATATTTGATGGGAAATCTAGTTTGACATTCTGTTTATATCAGTTTTATTTCCAAATTCTTTATCCTTGCCAATGAAAATGGAAAAAAAGCATGGATGAATGATTACCGTATTTTTCGGACCATAAGATGCACCTGACCATAAGACACACCCAGTTTTTAGAGCAGGAAAACAAGGAAAAAATATTCTGAACCAAATAGTACTGGTATACTAAAATATTTAGCCCCTTCGTTCTGAGAGTGCTTGCCCCCGCTCGTGTGTGTGCTGGACAGCATTCAGACCATAAGACGCACCCTCATTTCCCCCCCACTTTTTTGGGGGGAAAAGTGAGTCTTATGGTCCAAAATTTACGGTAATTTAAACAAACGATGAACTGCTAGCAAAATGGCACTTCTGTGGAACTGAAGTTTGCAAAATGCTGATGCATCTGTTTACTTCCTTAATATATGAATGTCCTGAGCACATCAGCACTGCCGGACACTGGCTGTACAACTGCACACCCATATATTAACTTGGTAGATTATCCAAATAAATATAGGGGAAAAAACTATTCAAAAACTGACTGATTTTTGGGGCAGTGAGTAGAATAAGCATTGAACTTGCACGTTCTTCTGTCCGGCTCCAGTTATGAAGAATTTTGGAATGTTTCATTTAGGTCATTGGCTGCTGTTTGCACATTTCATCACCTCCTTAGCACTTGGTGATTAATTTTAACTACCGTAATTTAAAATGTCAATTTCAAACTATGGTTTATAAAATAATTAAATTAAATAATTCACAGTTAATAGGAACAAAAGTGAAACATGATTAGGAATGAAAAACTGCCCTCTCTAGTCAGTTAGGAGTTAGGAGCAGGCAGTGCAAGCTTTGGGTCTACTACTGCTTGTTCTCACCATAAATTGTGATTTTTCCACAATATCCAAACATAGCCACTATATTTTTCTTCCTGTGTAGGAAGTAATTATCTTCAAATTCTTTTGTCATCATAGGTGATGTAATATTTATTAAATAATTCATGAATAATTTTTTTTTAATTTTTGCAATGTTCCCTCTGTTTATGAAATAGAGTTATGTATGTATATATTGCAGAAAGGAGGGGGGAAATGAAAAACATTGCTCAAATGTTTTAGCAAAACTAATGCTTAAGTGTGATAGATCTTTCTTAAACTATGAGAGAATGTGTTTACCAACAAATGTAGGCACTTTCAGTGCTGGTACCCATTGTTGGCTTTATCTTTTAGGTCAAGGGTCGGCAAACTGCGGCTCGCGAGCCGCATGTGGCTCTTTGACCCCTCTCCTGTGGCTCCCTGCGCCTCGCCCGGCCCTTTGCAAGAAGCAGAGATGATGCAGCTGTTGCTGCTGCAGGGTGGTGGGGCCAGGGGCTGCTTGGGCGGGGGTGGCCCGTCAGCCTCCGAGCCCCTGAGTTGCCACTGCTGCTGAGCAGCAGCGGGGCGGGGTGGGTGCAGGTGACTTTCCTACCGCGGCCGGCCAAGCCCAGCGGAGGCGTGTCTTCTGGGCTGGCGCGCGGCATGCAGAAGCGGAAGGCGAGAGCAGTGGGGCTTGTCCAGCCTTCGCTCCGACATGCCTGCTCCAGCAGAGGAACATCCCCCCCTGTTTCCGACCTTCCAGGACTCCGCCCAAGAGCTCAGGCCAGCCAGCGGGCTGCCTGGTTGTTTCTGCAGCCCCGTGGCTTTTGGCAGCATGTCCCAGAGTCGGGAGCTCTTCCGCCGGTCGCCCCACACTACTCAGGCCTCCTGGGGTTCACAGCTGATTGTCAGGTTGCCTCTGGCAGCCTGGGTATTCCTCCGGCACTACCCGCAGTCAGGAGCTGCTCTGCTGCCCTTGCCGCCAGGCGTGTAGCTGTTGGGTGGAGTCCTGGAAGGTCGGAAACCGGGGGCGGGGGGGGGGTGTTTCTTCCGCTGGAGCAGGCAGGGTGGAGTGAAGGCTGGACACGCCCCGA
>JANHFR010009064.1:112490-123043 GCA_032468015.1 Mimophis mahfalensis | reverse complement strand
GGAAAGGAAAGGAAAGGAAAGGAAAGGAAAGGAAAGGAAAAGGGAAAGGAAGAAAAAGAAAAGGAAAAGGAAAAGGAAAAGGAAAAGGAAAAGGAAAAGGAATACCCGGGCAATGCTGGGTAATTAGCTAGTACTAAAATAAATGGACTAGAAGACCTCCAAGATCCCTTCCAGTTCTATTCTGGTGGATTGAGTATATGATCTTCTCCACCATGCCTCGTTCTCACTGGTCTTTGAAGACCCAGTCCTCAGAGACAAAGATTAGATGCATGATATCATTGCTAGAATCCAAATAATTAAAGAGAAGGTTGCAAGATGGTCTCCACTAGCTTATATTTTATATGCCTGTATTTCTTCTTATATGTAGAAAGGGATCAGATGAACCCGCAGAGAAGTTGCAATTCTACTTCTTTTGAAACTTATCTGATTCTTTGCATGTTTTCATCAGTTTATGCATTGTTCTGGTAGTTAACCTAGAACTTAATTGAAATGCAAATTGAAATACAGCAAGAAACTCCACTAAGTGAAAATTTATAATAAAACTTGATGTACTTCTCCCTAATCTTGGGAATCTTGGAAGATATATCAACATATATCATGGTATGGAAGATTGTTTTTCATTACAGCAGATAAATCAACTGCACATTGTCTGCTAAATTAAAGCATTTTTTTCAAGGGCTTTCTGAAAGCTGAAAATTACTGTCTGCAACTCTAAGCTCAGTCTAAATAGAAACCACTTCTGTTGAAATGACTCACAGCTTGAAAGGAAGACTTCTGATATACATAACATACTTTATGTTAGCATTTATATTATTTTGACTTCAGAGATTTGCTTACACTTAAAAAGGCAAGAGTTTTAAAGCAGTAAAAAATTTATTTTAATTTTTGACACTCAATACATGTGATCAAATATGACCTTACCAAAGAAATAGATTGCTTCAAGACATATTTCTAAGCCAAATTTCAGCCTACAGCAAATGTTCATGGTTATACAAATCAATCTCTGGCAACAGTTTATTTAGAAGTGCTGGCATCTCTGGCTACAACAGCATGTACTGTTCCTTAAATGGGTTTGGGCAAGTAAAATATTCCATACACAATAAAGAATTACAACGTTTTATCCTTGAATTGTTCATATTACCAAGTATAATATGCTTCCATAATTACAGAATAACTAAAATCTTTCCCCCTTCAAGCCAACATTTTGCTTTTTAAACAAGTATCTAAATTGACATTTTCAAGGTCTCCTTTAATTTTATGAAAAGGACAAAGGATATCTCTGAATGATCACTGCCAATCTTAGACTACCAGTTAATCACTAAATAACAAAGAGATATCAGTTCATTGTTGCATTGTAATGGTAACAGACCAAACCATAGGATTTAAAAATCCCACCTATATCAGAAAGCAGGGACAATTTTTAATTGTATTAGAGCTCATTTGTACAAGTAAGAGATTTTAAATCTCAGAAAAACTGAACAAGTCATTAATAAGAGCAGACATGCACTTATACTGTTTTAAAATTTGCAATGCAGAATTAAATGCTACCCAAGAGATAAGTATCTTTCTATTACCAAACAATCAGATTTTGTTTAATTCAAGGAGGTCAAAGAAAACCTATCAAATGAAACTGAGGGTAATGGATTCTGCAGCCAGTGGGAAAATGTTCATAAATCTGTTACTGATGAATGTAGTGAATGGATTGCTTATAGCATTTACTGAGTAAAGTGCACATTGATAAATTATCAGCTCAGTATAATACAAAGCAACATGGTACATTTCTGTAGCCTCTTGCTCCTTTTAAAAGATGAATATCTGCATTGTTTTCCTCCTGTGCTCTGAGGCACTGTTATTTTGAGTCAGATAAGACCCTGCTGATACGGATACTTAGATGTTTGTATGTATGTTTGAATTTTCTACTATGCTGATGTGGTTTTTTTGTAAAGGCTAAATAATATAGCTAGCGGAAAACAATTTAATTCTGACATATATGTGGAGAAGATGAAAAATAATATTTTGGACAATGTAATTATGCCTGGAAAGGAGATGACCAGACTCATTACATTCTACAATGAAACAACCAAACAGAAATAGGATCTCCTTTCAATTATTTACTAAACTGACGTACAGAGATAATGGAGAACATATAGTATAAGTGGCAGTTTTTCCTTAGTCCCAAGAAAGGGAAAAAAACTTCAATAAAACATGCATTATGAGAAAATTTTATTCATGAATAACATGACCCTAATTTCTTCTGTGTTTATCCTCTTATTATATACATGGCAAAGGTGGTATGCTGCATTTAAGTCATTTATGCACACACCCAGAGTCTCAGAACATACCTATAATGAGGAACGTACTAAAGGTTGCAATCATTTATTTATAAGCCCCTGAGCAATTTTTCCCTAGAGTTAGGTGAAAAAGGCAAAAGTGAACAAGATATTTCTTGCTCTTTAAGTGCTTTGTGCAACAACATTTGGAGAAGTTATTTCTAAAGTTCTTTTTCTTTAACAAGGAGGACCACAGTTGGGTTTCCTGCTCCTGAACCTTGAACATGTTATAGATATTTCTCAATGCAGTTCTTTCCAGTTGTATTTCAGACACAGTGAAGCACATCTGCATTTTTATAGCTTTTTGCTCCCTCAATCCATGTTTTCAGTTCTGCAGAGTGTGAGGGTAATGCTTGAAGGGAGAGTGTCTCTTCACAGTGGTGTCATCTGGGTGACACAGTGGGGCTGGAGAAAGGGCTGGAATTTCTTGGTGACTGAAAGGTCATTGGTGGAGTACCAGGGGAGAGTTTTCTTGGACTGCAAAGGTCACCATTGTGTAGCTTCCACAAAAGTTCTTCATTTTCCATTGATAGGCGTTTATTTACCTTGGATTCTTTCTCCAAAGATTCTTGCAAAACTGCTTGCTCAGTGGAAAGTTGCCTGTTTGGTTTAAAAGAGAAATTATAAATGAGACCTTTTCAACTTCAAACAGATTTGCCCTATTCTCCTTTTAGTACATTTACAAGCTGTAAAGGGTTCGGCTGGACAATTCTGCACCCTTCCCTGGAGTGACATGGTGGTTGTTCTTCCAGAACCTATGAACTCTCCACTGAATTAGCAGTAGATTATCCTCCTTTCAAAATTACAAACTTGGACAAATGAAGGCTTAGTTGAGCACAATGAAATCCTCAACTTATTTCTCATTTTCTTCAATCTTATCGGTGTCCATCTGTTAGAGCAGTGGTGTCAAACTCATGGTCTGTGAGCTGGATCCAGCCTGTAGGGTGCTTAGATCTAGCCCATGGGGATGGCCTGGAAATAAGAAAGGACCGGCCTGAGGTGCTTCTGCTAGAAAAGATGGGGTGTCTCTACTAGTGAAAACATGCCCCATTTTGGTTAGCAGGGTGCTTTAGGAGGCCATCCAGGCCAAAAATGGACATGCAGGAACCGACCATGGCCTTCCTGCACCCCAAACTGGCTGGCCTTGTGCTGCAGGAGACCATCCGTCCTGTCTCTTCCCCCTGTGGCTGGCCTGCAGAGGACAACTACAATGCTGATCTGGCCCTCCAAGAAATCCAGTTTGACACCCCTATATTAGAGGAAACATGTAATACTATTAGAGAAATAATATAATAACTGCAATAGGATTTTCTTCTCAAATGCTTGTAGAATAACTATTTTTCACAGGAAAAAAGTTGGGAAACTTTATCATACTCCACTCTCATTCCTCTTAGCTTGAAGTGATTCTATTATTTTTATCCTTTAAGATGGAAAGGGAAGTAAAACTAAGCAATTTTCTATACTCCCAAATGATGCAGCATGAAACCTGGAGCCCCTGTAGTTGCAATAACACAACAAATATTTTTCTCCCAGGTGCAAGACATGATAACAAGCAAATTTAAAAAAATTTTTTTTTTAAATTTGAACTTAAACTTTGGATAGTCCCCAGAGAACATTATTTCAGAGTTTGTTAATAAGAGGCTGACTGATTATTTGGCAAAGCAGGACATAGTACATAAATGTACAGCCCCTTATTGTTCAACTCATAATGGCCAGATGTTTCTGGCCATGGCAAGGACGATGATTAGAGATGCTGGTTTACCAAAATATTTTGGGGAGAGGCAACAAAGTATGCTAACTATTTGCTGAATGTTGTGGTAAATGGGGAACTGCCGTATACTAGACGGCATGGCAGGAAACCTAATTTGAGTTATTTGCACACGTTTGGAGCACCAGCATGGGTGCACATACCAAAGGAGGAGGAAGGGACAGCATAGAGCCCGAAAAATGTATTTCCTCAGTTATGAAGCTAACCATAAAGCATATAGATTTGGGTTACCAGGTTCTGATAATGTATGGATTAGCGCTAGTACTAATTTTATGGAGAATGTTGGATGGGGAACCTAGAGCATAGCTATGTACCTCTTACTTTGGGTGAAGAGACAGTGACTGTAGCCTCTGAACTGTCTAGGAGAGAGTCAGGCAAATAACTGACTGTGAAGGAGGAGCCTCTAGAGATTGTGAATGACACTGTGAGTGATCCTGCTACTACTCTTCAGGAGGAGCAGAGGAAGAAACCATATCATCTCCAACTAATGAGGAGACTGTGCCTGATTTACCCAGGAGAGGGGTCAGCAAACTGCAGCTCACAAGCCACATGAGGCTCTTTGGGGCCTCAGCTGTGGCTCCCTGACCCATCACTGGCTGACCCCACCCCTCGGCCTTCCTGGCCTCCCCTGTGGTTCTCTCTTGCCATGCACGCCCTGTCTCTATGTCTCTTCTCTCTCTCAGAAAGCCGAGGCTGAGCTTATATCATGGCTTTATCTGTATATATATCTATGATGTTAGGGTCAAATGCATACTTCCCCAAAATGAGCTCTAGTGTGGCTGTTAGATCCTGACTGAATTGTAATTTTAAATGGGCCAGAGGAGAAATGTAATTAACTATAAGTCGAATCATTATATTTCCCTATTTAATTTAAATCGCATTCTGGTTTATTTACTGCAACTATATTTATTCATCCTGGTCATGTTCATTTTTTAATTACTATTCTTGACATGTCACTCAAAGTTCAAGGCAATTCTGGAAAAAGTTTGCCTGTGTCCTGTTCTAAATCCCCCCCTTGAAGGATAGGTATCTAGATATTGGCCAGCTAGAGTTGAGCTTTCAAAATACCTGGAAAGTTCCATATGTTTGTCCATCCGAGCTTTTAATCCTTCATTCTCCTGTTGAAGTTTTCTCATTTTCTCTACCAGGGCAGTATTGCTCTCCACCTTGGATAAAAAGTCAAATTTCACATTTTTTTTGACCAAAAAGGGAATACTGCTCTAATGCATCAATGTTGCTAATCCTCTGAAGCAATTTTGTCAATTACAATTTAAAAGTTACTCTGAATGTCTATTTATAAAGTGTAACCTAACAATGGTAATAACTCTGTCAGTCTGTTGCCCCTGACAAAGTACACTACAAATCATTTTTAAACTGCTACAAAACAAATGTTTTCAACAAAATCCAAAAGACTGACAGCTATTTAAATGGATCTAGTTGATCTTAGGCTCTTAATCTAAAAATATAGGAAAAAAGATTTAGATTTAGATTTAGATTTAGATTTGTTGAGGCTTGTATGCCACCCTTCTCCCTTAGGACTCAGGGTGGCTAACAACTATTAAAAAACATCAAAATACAAAAGTTAAAAAAGAATTAAACATTGAACTCAATAAATCTGCACTATTAAGTTAGGTAAAACCAGACATACAATTAAGAGCAATTAAACCCAAAATGAGCCCAGAGCGGCTTGCTGAAATAACCAGGTCTTCAGGTCGTGGCGGAAGGATCGGGGGTCGGGGGCCGTCCAGAGCTCAAGGGGTAACTCATTCCAAAGGGTCGGTGCACCCACAGAGAAGGCTCTCCCCCTGGGAGTCACCAGCCAACACTGTCTGGCCGATGGCACCCTGAGGAGACCCACTCTATGAGCGCGCACTGGGCGATGGAAGGCTGTCACTGGCAGAAGGTGTTCCCACAAGTACCCTGGGCCTATGCCATATAGGGCTTTATAGGTAATGACCAGCACCTTGAAGCACACACAGAAGACAACTGGCAACCAACGCAGCTCGCACAGGAGAGGTGTAACATGGGAGTATCGAGATACTCCCATCGCCACCCACACGGCCGCATTCTGGACCAGCTGGAACCTCCGAGTGCTCCTCAAGGGCAGCCCCATGTAGAGGGCATTGCAGTAGTCAAGGCGAGAGGTGACAAGAGCATGAGTGACCATGGATAGGGCATCACGGTCCATGAAGGGGTGCAACTGGTGCACAAGGAGAAGCTGTGCAAACGCCCCCCTGGCCACGGCCATCAGATGTTCCTCCAAAGATAGCCGTGAATCCAGATTGCATGCCCACTGAGAGGGGGGAAGCACCCCCCCCCCATCACCAAATGTGGAGTATCCTGAACAACACACAATGCTGGTATCCACAGCCACTCGTTCTTGGCAGGATTGAGCGGGAGCCTGTTCCTCCCCATCCAGATCCACACCGCCTCTAGGCACTGGCACATCACATCAAGGGCATCACTGGGCTGGTTTGGGGTGGAGATGAAAAGCTGGGTATCATCAGCATACTGATGATACCTCACCCCGAAACGATGGATGATCTCACCCAGCGGCTTCATATAAATGTTGAACAGGAGGGGAGAGAGGACAGACCCCTGAGGCACCCCACAGGGGACAACCTCTGCCCCCCTGCCAACACAAACTGCGAGAGGCCTGAGTGGTAGGAGGAGAACCACCATAATACAGTGCCCCCTACTCCCAACCCCTCGAGACGCCAGAGCAGAATATCATGGTTGATGGTATCAAAAGCCACTGAGAGGTCTAATAGGACCAAGACAGAGGAAAAACCTCTGTTCTAGGCCCACCAGAGATCATCCACCAGTGAGACCAATGCCATTTCTGTGCTGTACCTAGGCCTGAAACCTGACTGGTACGGATCCAGATAATCTGTTTCCTCCAGGACAAACGGGAGCTGACGCACCACCATGCTCTCAACAACCTTCGCTACAAAGTGAAGGTTAGAGACAGGATGAAAGTTGTTTAAAACATCTGGGTCCAAGGCAGGCTTCTTAAGCAGGGGTCTCACCACCGCCTCCTTCAGGGCGGTGGGGAAGATACCCTCCCCCAAAGAAGCATTGATCACTGCCTGGAGCCCACCTCATGTCACCTCCCGGTGGCATAAACCAGCCTGGAGGGAAATGGTTCCAATAAACACGTGGTGGCACTCAGTCTACCCATGATCCTGTCCACTTCATCCAGAGTCACAGGATCGAACTCATCCCAAACGATGTCCACAAAACTACTCGTCTCATCATTGCCGGCCCTGCCCAGTCAGAGTCCAGACCGGTCTGAATCTGAGCGATCTTGTCCTGCAGATAATAGCTGAATTCCTCATCTCGACCCTGCAAGGGGTCATCCCTCATCCCTTGGTTAAGGAGGGAATGGGCTACCCTAAACAGAGCAGCTGGGCAATTATCTGCGGATGCGATGAGAGCAGCAAAGTAGGCATGCTTTGCCGCTTCCATCGCCACCAGGTAAGACTTAGTGTAGGTTCTTAACTCTGGTCAGTCAGATTTGGACCCGCTGGATCTCCAACAGCTCTCTTGGCCTCTTTTTCTATGCTTCATTTCCCGGAGCTCCTCGGTAAACCAGGGAGCCACCCGAGATCTGCGCCGGGTCAGAGGCCGCAAAGGCGCGATGTGGTACAAGGCACTGGCAGCAGCTCTCTCCCAGGCCTCTCCCAGGGCCTTGGCTGAGCCGTGGGCCAGGGCGGAAGGTAGTAACCCAAGCTCCTCCTGGAACTTATCTGGATCCATCAGGCGCCTGCGGCGGAACCACCTGGTCAGTCCCACCTCCCAGCGGCGAGGGGTGGCGTACTGAAAGTCAAGTCGCAGGAAAATGATCAAACCATGACAGGGGTTGAATAGTCGTAATTCCCCTACCCAGATCATCACACCACTGCCCAGAGATAAAAACTAGGTCGAGTGTGAGTCCTCCACTATGAGTCGGGCCTTGAATTAATTGAGTTAGCTCCATGGCCGTCATGGAACCCATGAACTCCCAAGCCGCCTCTGACGCCTCACTCAGCTTCCCTTCTGCAAGTTAAAGTCCCCCAGTACTACAAGTCTGGGTAACTCAACCGCCAGCCTAGATAAGACATCGAGCAGCTCAGGCAGGGCTGAAGACACACAGCTGGGAGATAGGTACATGACGAACAGACCCAACCTCAGAAGCAGACACTCACATCTGGCTATCTGTGGGACAATGGTCTCCCGCAGACAAAGACATTCCCTGATGACAACCACCACCCTGCTGCCCCTACCCTGGGCCCAAGGCTGGTGAAGCACCTGAAAAGCTGGTGGGCAGAGTCCAGAGAGAGGAATACCCTGCTCCGAACTCAGCCAGGTCTCTGTGATGCAAGCCAGGTCCATGTTCTCCTCCTCAATAAGATCACAAATGAGGGGAGCCTTGTTTGCCACGGACCTGGAATTACAGTAGACCAGCCTGAGTCCAGGGCCCTGTACACCCAAGCCCGCAGGGGAGCAGGAAGAACAATGAGGGTCAGAATTTCAGTTTATTCCCAGTTTATCATGGGTATCTATTTAAGAGAGCAATAGTCTAGTTCATTATATATTCTCCAGTTATGCAGCATGTAAAATACACAGAAATATATGCAGGGAGTAGGCAGAAGAAAATGAATGGATAGCTGATATTTAAGTATAATTGTAGCAGTGAAAAACAATCATCTGAAAACCTGATCTATTTAAAAGACATCAAGCAGATAGATGTAAGCTCTAAGCAACACCAGAGCCCATCAGAGAAGATGGAAAAACATCCAGTAATTCCAGTTCCCACCCAGAGTTTGTAATAGAAGCACAAAAAGAAAATAAATTCAGGACAAGTATCCAATAATCTAGATAACCTTTCATATTTCTTGATGGTATTTGGAAACTTCTATATTGTTAAGTTGCTAAAGTATTTGTTTGGCTTAAATATTTATTTATTTATTTTTATTTATTTTAATCCCATTTATATCCCGCCCTTATCCGAAGACTCAGGGTGGCTTACAATGTGTTTTAGCAACTATTTTGTCCTTGTCAACAATGTCTATTAGAACAGACACTTAAGTACAAGCCATAAATGCGAAATAAAAATATAACTCCTATAGATTAATATTTTTGGCCCCAAGATAGGATATTTTAAGCTCAAAAATCAACTAATTAATGAAGATAATTTTCTTTTCTGATTAATAAACAAGAATTCTCAAGCCAAGTAATTATCATTTGGTTCAAGTTGTATGAAAGCAAGAAATAATTTATACTACATATTTTAAACATTCAGAAAACTGTGTTTTAGCTCTGTAATATTTAACCAGCAATGCTTATATTGCAAAAAAAGGGTGAAGTGGAAAGAAAATCACCACACTTGGCCTCCAGGCATATTACAGAATGCTGGCTAATAATGAAATCTGAACCAGCAACTTCAATTTTAGCTAGTGCAATGAAATCGCAAGCCTGTGCTAAAAGCTTATCCACTCTCAAGATTAATTTTCCTTCCTGAAATTAGTTACAGGCTAATTTATATGTATTTGTCCCATAGTAGAGAACATTTTTGGTGTCTGTTCCCAATTTCATACTTCAGTGGTTTGAGTCTTTTTGCATTATCAGCAAAAAATGAGATTTTGGAGGCCAGTACTTCAATGTAAAGCTCACCAGTTTTTCCATCTTCAATAGTTTGTTATCTTGCTGGTGCAATTTCTCATTCTTGATCTCCAATACTGCTTTCAAACTTTCCAGTTCTTGTTCCAGATACATAATCTGAGGATTTTTCTGAAAATTTATATACAGAGATGTTTAGGAAGCCCCCTGAACACTGCCATGTGTTTTAAATTAGGTGTATGATATAGTGACTGGTTATGGATTTTCTTCACCATACTTGGGGGAAGGGATAGGGAAAAAATATAGACACTTGCAAACCACCACAGAACCCTTCAGAAGTACTTGCATGGAATGGAGAAATTTATGAAAATTCTGTTTGTTTTGGCTGCAAATATCCATGGATTGCCAATTCCAAATAAATGTTACTTTTGTAATTCCTCAAGGATTAAGCTATGCTGAGTGATATCTTTTATTAGGACCAACTCAAATGACACAAAATATAAAGGCTTTCAAGTTACCCAGATATTATATCAGATAAGAACTCAAAAGTTTACACATTCTTTTCCATCAGCATTTTAAAAGTTATGTTTTGGATTTTCTCCTATCATCCTTCAATCAAGATGGCTAAGATAGTGTTTTATCTATACACAGATCATTTTCAGATGCTGAGGTATGCAGCATTGCATGAACTAAAGATCTAAATGGAATTCATAACCCTAAATCTGTGTGTGTGTGTGTGTGTAAAGGATTTGAATCCCGGGATTCTTCCTACATCACTGAAAGATCTTTAAAATGCTGGCTAAATTCCTAGCTGAAATCCTTCAAATTCCCAACAAAATGTTTTGTAGGGTCTT